>BGPR01000197.1:848792-886490 GCA_013235015.1 Araneus ventricosus
CTAATTTGGCGGGGCCGATTTTAGGCGCTGTTCTGAAATCTTCACAGTACTTCTTTAGTCGTGTTGATAGTGAAAATCTCATTAGTGATAGAAGTTGCGGGCCGGATGCTCAAGAAAATATTATTGTGAAAGAGAAAGAGACTTGTGTTCTCTCGATTTACATACTGAGTCGTCAATATAGTATGTGTGCTCCTTTAACTAATTAATTAAAAATTAATTTTTAATACCAAAATATTATATATGTCACATCTTGAATCTTGCAGTGGAAAAAACCACCAAAATGGATGTGCAACGGACAGATACTGATTTTAATCCATCACCGATGAAAGGACTTATAGGCGCTGATTTTGCAGGTGCATTGCACACAGAGATAATGCATTCACTTGAACATGAAGTGTTTACTGTACAGAATTATATTGGATGGATGGTATCGGGAAAATTACCAGAAATTTAATGGTGATTCTTATGGCTTAGCTGTGACCTCCCTTATATTGAGAATAATAATTCTACAAAGGAATTATCAAACAAAAATTAGGTGGTTCAGTGTTGTCCGAAGAGTGAAATTTTTCTGCCTCTGTAGGAAGATCTTAAAATTTCATTGTGGAATAGCAATGACTATAGGTTTTGTTATGTCTTCCTAGAAAAGAAGAGGAAATTGTCCTCTACACATAGTACAGTGAAAATCCAGACCTTTTGATGAAAGTTTCGGGAATATTTGCTAGCACAACAGAGCATTATTAATTTAAGTTTATACGGAGATAAATTCAAAGGTGACTTCAACGTTTTCAAATTATATCTTGTGCTAATGAGAAAACGGTTGAGAAGAAGAGTCCATAATCCAAACAAGGAAAGGATCTATCGGATAAAGCAGAATACGAGAAAAAAGGTTTAGCAGATATATTTATTTCTTCGTGCAAATTTTCAGTTATAAGCGTTGAACTTTTAAAGCTGAATTTTTTCCATTTTTTTTTTTTTGAAATATAACTAATAATATATTTATTATACTGTTAATGCTGTTGTTCAAAAAATTATGATGCTAATGCTATTTTAGTCAAATATTTTATAAGATTCTTTTAAAAGTCCTTTAATCAAAAAAAGAAAAATGTCACGTGTTCCTGGTTATGCCTTTATACTATTATGAGCAACAGTTGTTTTATTAGTTTTGGGACGATTATTATTAAATTTATGTTAACGATTTAAATTTAGAATTCGGTTTCCTAAATTTCTAAATAATAAAAAATATGAGTTAGGATTTCTGTAATGCTGTTTGCATTGTTATTTTAGGATTTTGAAACAGACAGGAATAGGCAAATGTCAGGTGGATTTTCCGTTGTATTACTCGAAATATTAAAATTGATTTAAGATTTTACTTTTAAATGTACGATATTCATATTAATTTTAATTTTATCCATTTTACGTAAATATTGAATAAATATATTTGTAAATATTTATTAATGAAATTTTAAAACTAACAATAAGCTCTATACTTAACTTATAAATAATTTCTTCTCGTGTTATTTTCTTTTTATGTTAGTTCACGAGATGAGAAAGACTAGTGTCGCGTGAGCTTCAGCGTGACCTTTAAATAATGAGTGTTTCCATGGGAGCATGAAAAAGCAGGAATCGCACTGCTCAATTTTTGAAGAGAATGTCGAGAAACGAAAAAGCTTTTGACCGTTATTCAGTACTAGCAGTACGCGCACGGCGTTGCCTGAGGAATCAGAACTTCAACAAAATGGGGAAAAAAACCATAATGGCAGGAAAAAGTTCTGAAAACAAAACAACAGATACACATTGTTTGATTTCCCCGCTTATTTTTCTTCGAGATAATGACATTTCAACTGTAGAAAATACAGAGTACGTTAATCCGAAACAATATTAAAAAATTACAACGTGAAAATGATTATTATAGACCAAATAAAATATGCGAGACATAAACACGTTAAAACACTGCCGAAAATAATAATCGAAGTCATTCGGTCCAAGGTTATGACGCCACCTGCGCTCTGCACCGTCAGCCAATGAAATTGCCAGCAACGTTCCGGAAAAGTGTCGCGGGAGGGAGCTCGGTAGATAAAAATATCTTTCAACTGACCAGGAAAAAATTAATTGAAAAAACGGGAAAATATAATTTAATCGTTCTTGTTTTAAATACGACAGATCCTTTCCAGTTATAATCTGAAAAGAATTGAAAATAATAGTGTTATTAGAACGTTGGATGCAGCAAATTTAAAAACAAAAATTAAATTTCGAAGGCAAAACTGACTATTTATAAATTTCTCAAAATTCAGTAAATTACGTTTGAAGCTCAAAACAAACTTCATTAGAACGAAAATTGTTTGTTCTATCCGATGGTGCATTGATTGTTTTTCAACGATCATTAGAAAAGATACTACAGCCGTAAACGTGCCAAAAATGACCTAAAACAACACAAAACATTCAATAAAAATTTTCTAGATTGAATTTTAAAATTCCGGCTTCGAGGTGCATTGAATCACCTTTACCGCTACCTGTGTGTCAAAGTTCATGGCTGTGAGTGCGATAGATTCATCTGGACATCGCGCGCAAGCATGCACGCACATACACAAACATTTCCTTTTATAAGTATAGATAAGCTCATGAATGTTTTGTAGTAAATATATTGTATATAAGAAGGGGGAATTGGGGAATTGTACGCTCTTTAATTTGTTAAATCACATCTATATATTTAAAATAATTTGGTAAAAAATTCTTCACTGAGTCCGCCAGCCTCAACCACCAAACATATTTTGACAATCTTTGTTTCATATGAAAGCTTATGACGTCTAGATATGTCATCATGGGTCTCCCACCCCCACCCCCATTTTTGAACGAAATAGAAAAAATACTTCTCCACCATACATTCTCTATATTTTTTTTTTCGATTTCGTTCGAAAATGGGGGTTGGTGGGGAGAAGACGACCGTTGATGACATATCTAGACATCATAAGCTTTCATATGAAATAAAACTTGTCGAAATCTGTTGGGTGGTTGTTGCTGGCGAACTGTCCAAAGATTTTTCCCCAAAACAGAATGTACAGTAGGAAAGAGTTTTTTCGATTTCGTTCGAAAATGGGGGTGGTGGTGGGAGCAGGCGACCCTTGATGACATATTTAGATCTCATAAGCTTTCATACAAAATAAAAATTGTCGACATCGGTTAGGTGGTCGGGGCTGGGGAATTTCTACAAGGTTTACCCATAGACAATGAACAGAGGAGAAGTGTTTTTTCGATTTCGCTCGAAAATGGAGGTTGGGGTGGGGACAGAAAACCATTGATGACCTATCTAGACGTCATAACCTTTCAAATGAAAAAAAATGTCGAAATCGGTCTGGTGTTGGGGCTGGCGAACTGTCTAAGGGTTTTACCATATTATTTTAAATATATAGATCCCAACAGTTCCATCACAATGGCGTGCCAAAAATATTGTAAAATACCTATTGTAGGTGATGGAAACTGTTTAGTTAGGGCGATTTCAGTCTGTATTTATGGATCTAAAAACTTTTATGCCGAAAATCATGAAACATTTATACAAAACTTTACAACTAGATGAGTTTTATTGAAAGAGTTTACAATTTTAAAGGAATCTGCTGTCTACAAAGAATATGAAATATACTATTGTTTTATGGTCTCTTCCACTGATCTTCATTCAGTATTTAAAACTGAAAAAAGTAGTGACTGAGAGCATCGAAGCATCGAGGTAGCAGGGGTAGTGTTGAGCAAAGTGGGTGCTGGCCGCAAATCCGCCAGGAGGGCGGGAAAAGTGGCTAGTGTTATTTGAAAGTTCAATAGTTTTCGATTTCGAGATATTCAAAAAAACTAAAAAAGGGGGAATGAAATCCAAGATGGCTGAGAGAGCTCTCCTTCCCCCAGGACCGGGGACTCTTAGTATATTCATCAGGAGCCCCTCACCAATGTGTACCAATTTTCAAAACTATATGATTTTATGTTTTCCCCCCCCCTATTTTGGGCCTTCGTTGACTGGACTATCTAGAGAAATATAACTTCTAACACACGTACTTAAGTGCACACACTGTTTTTTTCCTTTACCAAACCAAATTGTATTGCTTCGTGTATTCAAGCTCAATTTCAAGTCATTCTGACTAGTGGTTCTTAATTTACAGCGTTTTAAAATCGCAACTTTAATTATATTCCCCCCGTACATTTAAAGAATTAAAAAACATAATATTTTAACAAAAATTATATTTATAAATGTGTGAATCTATTGAAAAATTCACTCAAAACTGAAGCATAATTTATCTTATTGGCATTACAATACAATTAAAACACCAAAAACTCTTGCAATGCTAAAAAGTGAGCTCAATTTTAGATAATTCATTCAAGTAATTTGTGTTTGAGGATAATTATGATAAAATTTTGTTTTTAAAGGGCTTGTCAAATATAATATCGGGTAAAGCAGATGTTTAAAACTGGCCATTTAAAAAAGAGAACGATTATAATTTTCTGACTGGAAAAATCTTCAGAACTAAAGCCATGTTAAGTACACAGTAAGAGATAGAAGGAAACCAGAATAAACTTTTATGAAGCTAGAACTTTTAAATAAATCAATTAGATCTCCAAGCTGTTGAAAAATGTTTCGGTCGTCACAATTAACAACTCAATGCAGTAAATTTTCGATACCAAACAAAGACAAAATGAAGGTCCAGGGATTAAAATGTGGTGCTTAACTTGTCATCTAGATGTGCCGTATTTATGAGGCAAGGACTCGTATAGGAGAATTTAAAGGCCAAGATGACTGGTTAATATGTTAAAACATAAAATGTTACAATATATTCCATTATATTTTAATTCGTTAACAGAATAAATAATTAATAAAGTGAAGAATATTACTTACCTGCTAGAATCACGTGTTAAAGAATATCTTTTACCCGAAGTCGAAATTGTGCTTATAACTGTGTCGACAGTATTGACAACAGGTTCCAATACCTACACAATATGGTAATAATGCAATATGTTTATTTAACATACACAAGAAAGAAAAGGAACGTAAGCATTAAAAATTTTCATGTTTAACTTAAATTAAACATCAAGTTTTAATAAATAAAATGTTTTTACAAGTACTCAACTCATATTGTTTATTGATATTTTTATATGAAACTAGCAACACCCGAATTGGGCCCGGACCTGAACCCGGCACCTCGACGCTTCGCGGCTCGGAACTTATGTTCAGTTTTAAATACTGCTTATAGAATAGTGGAATAGGCTATAAATCCCCATTTGAGTTCTAATATTTCGTACAACATTGTCACGAATTTCTGCATAAAAGTTTTCCAAACTATAAATGCAGTATGGTATCGCTCTAAATAAAATTTACATTCCCTATAATAGGTATTTTGCAATAATCTTGTGGTGCCATGTTGATTGAAGCGCATACGGATAAAAAAAATACTATTTTAAACTTGTGGCATTCTAATTGGTTAACTATGCTTACAAAGTGGCAAACTAAATTGGCGAAAGCGGTCCAGTTGTTGAGACCAGAGACTCAATCGAAAGTTTTTTCTTCATAGATAATGCCCCCTTGTGTGCGGGGGGGGGGGCAGGCGACCGACTATTATATGAAATAAAAATTTTTGAAATAATCTAGTGGTTGGGGCTTGTGAACTGTGTCAGTGTTTTGGCCCATAGAGAATGTTCAGTGAAAGGGTGTTTTTTCGATTTCTTTCGAAAATGCATGAAATGACTTTTTAGAGATAGCGCTACGTGATTACAGTCGGACAACAAATATTCATATTTAGATGTAATCAATTAAATATTAAAAAAAAGACCAGTAGCCTTTACGCTTTTTAAAGTTAGTAGCAAAATATGTTATTATATTCTCAGACAGGAAATAGGTTTGGCTACAATTTACTATAATATTTTATTAAAATGGTTTTAAGATAAGATTGGGTGATTTTTTTTTGTTGTCCATATGTTGCCTAGACTGGGCCACAAACAATTGCCTAAAATGGATTGTTTTAATCAATGAGATTATTAATTGAAATTACAAGAATAACTCAGAAAGCAGTTATCATTGGTAGCCCTCATAAATTGGAAGTGGAACAAGCGAAAGCAAAAAAATACAATTACATGACAGACTATAAAGCTATCAAATGTTGGATCAAAAAGAGCAAAAGCCAAGGATATGTATCACTTGTGAGGAAACGAAGAAAGAAGAAGTGATACAGTGCATAAAATGTCATACTTGTGTTCATGCATTGTGCGCTGGTGGGAATTCGAAAACCAGTAAATATTTTTCCTTTAATTGTGCTTAAAGAAATCTGTGGTTCGATCAGGGAAACTAGTGGTCCAACCTGTAGGTAACCACTTTCCTTAATTGGACCGATGACATAATTTTTTAAGATAATTTTTGTTTTCCTACTTTAAAATATATTTCATAAAAAGTTAATTAGAATGTTTTGTAGATAAATAAATTACAAAAAATCTCACTAATTAATTTTCATTAAAATTACTTCTCTATCATTGTACATAAAAAAATGTCCAGATGGTCCAAATTCGGAAAACTTCATTTGCATAGTACCGATTTTGGCCTGTCATGCAAAAACCGCATTTTCTTTGCGGACTTTACGGAAGATGATCTTGTCCTGGATAAATGATTTGATAGCAAGAACGATGGCAAGTTAGCAGAGAACACGCTGCACTTTTGACGGAAGCTCGCCGGTTTCCTCGTCCCATTCTGAATCTTCTCGTCAGTCGTAGAGTTAGAAAGATATTCTCTTTCTTCCTGTATCACGCACGCTTTTCCTACTATTTCTAGATCACATACACTTAACCTTAAGTGAATTTCAACCCCTGTCACACCATTCGATCTCAAAAATTCATATTACTGCTCTTTGCTTCTCCTTGATGCACAAATCTAGCTAAACGGTCATTTTTAAATTGTAATAGAAACAAGAAAAATGACGCCTTCAAGTCGAATATTAGTAACACAACCACAATAGGATGCTCTCTAAACATAGCGATATGCAATGACAGTGCGATGAATATCAATATTTTTTATTTGAAAGTACCTTTAGGTATCATATAGGAGACTCGGAAAGGTTGATATTTATTCATCTCGTTTGAAATACGAAAATTCCATAAAAATTCTAATGCGATACGATCCTCCAATGAGTGATGAATTTCATAGTGAATTTAGTTATATCTTAAGAATTAAAATAATGGAACTTTTGCTCAGAATAAAATTATAAAACTCCTATAATCTGAGTAGCAATTTCTAATGAAAAAATCTTTAAATTATTAATGGTAAATCTGAATACCGTTCTTTTTCAAATGCATTTCGACCCTTCCTACCACAGAAAATTGGACGCAAAAGCAATTCATAGTTTACTAGCCGCCTTTGGGTACCATCTAGTTAGTCTTGATTTTAATTTACTTAAATACTTAAAAGCCCGATTTCTTTAAAATTGATTTTAAAATATTCTTTGGCTATCATTTCTTGAATGAAACATAGGAAAAATACTTTAAATATTCCTATTTGGTTTCAAGCATGCTTTATGGCTAAAAAAACTATTTGTTGCCAACTGACTACACTGGGCTTTATTTCAGAAAAAAATTTCCTTGATAAAATTCTATTATTTCAAACACATATGGATAAGGAATTTCCTTCAACATCGTAGAATGAAATATGGTATTCTCAAGCGTACAAACAAAGCTAAAAAGAAGCTGCCTCAAGTGAAAAACATCAATTTATTTATATTTTTTTATCAGCACTCAGACTGCTGATTTGATTTAATAAAAATTTCAGTATGTATCCTATTGGCCTCAAGATGCATTAGATGCTTCAGTCTTATTCTCAAAATTTTAAAAGACAAAATTGAGTATGTTGCTTAAAGGCAAAACTGTGCTTGTAAAGGTTAAGATCCACAAATACTGTATGATATTGCACTAAATAAACGCTTACCGTCACATACAATATTAAAAATGACTAGAATACTTCAATTGTTAAGATAAATTGCAACTAAGTTTGCAAATTTAATTAGTTCCTGAAGTACATTCTTAAACCATAACTATTCTCGCCTTAAAAATTAGAATGAAATATATTAATCCATTAATGGGTTCCACAGATTTATTGCTTATTTAAACTTCTTCAACCGTCCCAATTTTTCTTTGTTTAGCTGTAACCCGACTTTTTAGCGAAAATTATATGAATGCCCTAAGCCGTCTGATCCATCATTATAGAGTAAACCAACCTGGCGTCCTACTTAATAAAAAAAAATTTTGACATACAACTGTAACAAAAATAATTCCCAATATCATACCTAATAAATTCACCTTCAAAATTCGGTGGCTTTACGATTTACATATTATTTCAGAAGATACCCATTTACTAATGATAAACTTTTCATCGGCAACTTACCTCAGATTCAATGGCAGGCACATCGGCTACATTTTCTAATATTTGGGAAATGAATTTAACATCAGCCGAATTTATTCCTTCAGAATTGACTGTTAATCTTTCCATAGTCTGAGTAGAACTTAAAATATTCTCCTCGGATATATCTTTCTGAAAGAATAACATTTAATGTATTCGAATCAGCATCTCCTTAAACATTTTGTGAATTATTTATTATGAAAATAATTATAACGTATATTATAATTAAAAAAGTACTTCCAGAGTATGGATTAAAGCTATAAAAGTCATAAGTAATGCCATTATATACCGTTCAAAGCGAAAGAAAACACACAAGCCTGCAAAATTTAACTTTTTGTTTGGAATTTACATATATTTACGTCAATTATATGATATTTTTCATGCCGATTTCGAAAATAATATCCATTTTTCTGTATCACGTTAAGGATGTTTTACAATCGCGAAATTAAACATTTTGAATTTGTGTCATTTAAAAAATATCTCGTATATACAATTAGCAATATATTTATTATTTTACTAAATTTACTTATAAAAATACTTCAATATCTAAAAGGAAATTATTAAAAAATTTTAAGAAATTATTTTACTTTTTCTTCATAGTAATGCTTATCTCCTTTAGGTTTTAAAACTGGTTCCATTTTTTCTTGGTAAGCCCCAACATATTCACATCCCAGTGCCCTTGTTATCGTTTTTCATGTATTTTATATTTTGGTGAAATATCTCACCCATTTCTTCACTCAGTACATCAAGAATTTCAGGAAAACACTGAAGTTGAGAGTGAAAAAAGGGTATTTTTAAACTCATGGTACAACTCATTTCCTCAAAGTTTGTAGCATTTTTTATACTGTCTTTGCAGAGTTAGGATCCTTGTAATTTCCTAAAAATTTCTGAGTGACGTCTTAGAACAAACCCATTATTTTTTTTTCTTGAACAATTTCCTTTTACTGCCAAATTTTTTATCCTTCATTAACTTCATTAACCGTCTTATATCTGAGCCGCCGACCACACCTTCTTTGATTTTACCTGCCGAAAATTGTGGGGAAACTATTAATTAAACATCGAAAGCAATGACTATTTTAATACAAAGCTATAAACCCTAATTTTATGTGCAAGGGTGGTAATAGAACTTATTCTGGTTCCATTAAGTTCTGCGGAATCCACATACTTTGATACTAAATTTAAAATTTTCCTTAGAGACCATTCTTTCCCTATCCAGTGTTGGTTTGTTGATCTACTATCCCACTCATATAGAAAACAAGACATTTTTGTATAGCCACCTTGCTGGCCTAATAGAATGGTTAAAGTTTTAAAATCTCCATAAATTTGATATTAATATTCTTGATATTTTATTTTAATGAGGAGCAAATCAAGGTTTTCGTACAATTCCTTCAAAACTACTGCATGAGCTACAGGAATTGAAGCAAGAATGTTACCATCATGTAGAAAAACACCTTTTAAGTTTCTCTTCTTAGAATCTATAATCTTCATTGAGATAGGTCATGATCAGTGGTGGGATATAAATTAAGTATAAGTCCAGGAATATATACACAGTGCGCATTTGTTAATTGCTATCGTTAAGGTTTCCCATGTAAGGATAAATTATCTTTGTTTTCCAAAAAGAAAAATTATGCTCACTTTCGACAGTTTATAGAGAGTTACGGTTACTTCAGACTGAACACTGACGCAGCCCTTTTCCACTGGACTCCAGTATGCTCCAGTATTAAAATCTCCTAAGCACTGCCTCTCAAGAGCATCGCCTTCCTCTAGGTAACAAAAGAAAAGCTGTTAGTAACCATTTTATTAAGAATGTGGTTTTCTTTAAAACTCTGAACTAAATAATTCAGTATTTCTATTATATTATGCAGTACTTTGTAGTATAGACATAAAGTATTAGAAAACCCAAATGATTTCCATAGGGTTAAATTTAACAATAACAAACTATTTAAATATCCCATTTTATAATGTGTGAAAACACACAGCAAAATTAATAAAACCATTTGTTCTCTGAATTCAAAGAAAACTCTCCATATGTATCGTGATTTATTTCAATGTTAATAATTCAAAAGCAAAATATCAGGCACATAACTGAAACTTCTTTAAACTAACTATATTTTATTTCAAATATAAATAAAAATTCTTTCATTAGATGAATTTTGCTTTCAATATCTTTCAATGATCCTCTACTTTATTTTTTAATCTTTTCTAAAGGTTTGCATTATTTTATTCTCTTGAAGACTTGTCCATGGAAAGAAATCAGTAAGATACTCTATAAAAGAAACAATAAATAAATAAAAAATTTAAGGTATAAGATTTCATTCAAAATGCACTTAAAATGAGAAAATACGTTTACACATTATAATTTCGGCAACATGAACTTAAAAGTAAAAAGTAATTTTTCTGATTGCAATAAAATGCATTGTTCGAAAAAAAGAGTGGACGCCTTTACCTTCTAGAAATATTTCATTTGTTTAAGGAAATATACGCAAAATATAAAGTGCTATATAAGGCGCCCACGCTTTTATTCGAACCATGCATTTTATTGTAAACAGAAAAATTATTTTTTACTTTTGAGTTCATGTTACCGAAATTATAATGTGTAAACGTATTTTCTCATTTTAAGTGCATTTTGAATAAAAGCTTATACTTTAATTATTTATTTATTTATTTTATTTTCTACGTTTTAGTGACGGCTGACACGAATACACACGACATGTTAGGCATAGTAAACCAAATTCAATTATTGAATTCTCCAATATAAAACACATGTTAAAATTATTATATACATATGTACATTACATATGTAATTACATTTTTCAAATGATTTAATGACATTAACTTTCTGAAATATAAATTCGTAATATATTACGTGATAACTTACAATTATTATCAACAATGTGTAGATCGATTTTCTTTTTTTTCTATTACAACTTCTTTTTGCTTTGAGTGTGAAACGTTTGGCGCACACGAAGTAAAAAAGAAATCTGGTTGTTGGCGAATTCTAATAGAGAGTAAACCCAAAACCTGTAGAAACTACGCCAGTCATCGGTGCAGCGCCGGGTGTTGTTACAACCCTATGTAACGTGAGATTACCACATTCCAAACTTTATCGCCCAAATATAGGGCTAAAATTTTGATATAATTTTGTTAGGTACAGATTGCAAATAAAATTTTTTGCATAATATTGTATTGTCTCCGGAAACCCACAGCTGCGCTAAATTTCAAAGCTGTAGCTCGATTAGAAATTAGTAAGAAATCAATCTCAAGATTTGAGGACAAGACACTCAAGTTGAATAAAAGCTTATAAAAATAAGACGAGTTTATATTCAATTTTTCAAGGATTTTGGTAATTTTTGTAGACAATGACACTGCTTACAAACCGTGTTCAAAATTATTGGATAAGAAAGAAAATTCAATTTAAACTTCAAATTGAAATTTAAGAGGCTATAGAAATTCTGGCTGAAAATCGCCGCTAATTGAGATAATTACTCATAATCTATTACATACAATATGGAAAACTTGGTTGAATACAAACTTGGTCCTCAAAATCGCTTTCTTTCCTTATTTTAAGAAATCATTTTCTCTGTGTTTAACCACATTTATAAAGTGAGTTTGTTAAAAATGTGACAAGCCGGGGAAATTTTCTCTATTCCTTGAACGAAAGGATGAATTTTTCATAGAAAAATACCAAACTTAAATTACAAGAAATTGTGGTTTCCAGAATGAATGCAACTAATAACAAATAATAATATATCGCACGGATTTACAATAAAGGGGGAAATATGTCCGGACAGGACTAACTATCAATTCATAAATTGTGCATTTTCAATTGCAATAAATTATGCAATTTATTCGAGATTAATTTTATTGGTGTGAGAAGATCAAGAAAAAAAACGTGTAATCGCTGACTGTTAATTTTTAATAAATAAATCTATAAAAAGCTGCTGCGAAAACTTATTGTCTAAAAAAATATCACAACACAAACTTACACGTCTGCATTTCGGAAAAGCAAGAGTGTATTTATTTCGAGAAAGTTTCATATCTGCGATGCAAAATATAGAGATAAGTAACATTCGAAGTCAACTGAAGTTTTAAATAATAAATATTTTCTCTTATTAAAAGAGTGTTCTGTGCCTACAAACACTACATATATTCTGCTTTTTGTACAAAATATGCAATAATTTGTAATAAACTAAAAATATTTAACAAGCAATTTATTACATAAAGCATATGTGTTTCAAAGATTCTGAAGTGAGTTACGTTATAGAAATAATTCGTATCTAACCTGTAAGACACAATTGTTCTGGCAAAGTACTTTCTCCAATAGGTGTCTCAGGCCAAGTAAGAATATGCCCATTGTAATTGGTGTTTTCTCTGGAGCATACAACTAACAAATAAGCAGAAAATACACTTATCACCGTATTTTTAAATTTGCAATAAAATTAATTATACTTCGATTATTTTTTCAATATTTGCAAAAATTTCTGAAGTATTTTTGATGTTGATCAAACATGAAGCTTTAAATCTAATTTATAATCAGTATATATAAAAGAGGAACGTATGTCTGTGTGTTTGTTCGGGGTTTTTTTTGTTTGTTTTTTGTTCTTTATGCACGCCCACACCGTTGGATTTACGGCGACCAAATTCGGTACAGTGATGGATTGGCATAAGAGGGAGCTAACGCCGTAAAAATAATATTTAAATTCGAATTAGATTTCTATTTAATTAAATGATTAATTCTATTTATTTAATTAAATAATTAAATAATTTTAAGATGTTTTTGCCAATAACTTCTGAAACACTTATTGTGCGAAAATTATTTTTACATTACCTTAAAGAGAAAAAAAATTATCTTTTTAATGATACCAATTTAATTGTTGCATTTTTTTCTGACTGCAATTAACGTTTCAAAATTCATTTTAAACACAATTTGTAACGATGTTTTCTATTATTATAAAATAAGATTTTTTGTCTCATCAAATCCTTTATTCACGTGTTTTTACAGCTGTTAAAGTTATGTTAAAAAATATTGTTTTCTTTGATCATTGACTTCAATGTATATTTCTCACTTCCGCTGTTATTTCATAGCATGCACTTAACATATCCAGTGACGTTAGTTTAGGTACTACGCGATGTTTCGTTTAAATTTCACAAATTTTTGAATGATCCTAATCAGCGGCATAGCGACCGGGGAGTAATTAAGGGAAGAATAGATGCCGCATATGCCAGTTTTAGGGGTGTCATAGAGACAAAACATTACTGTGTTTATGCCAGTTTTTAGAAAGTTATGATGAGGGGGCGTAAAAATAATACCAGGCCCCGAAGGCCATTTGCGCTAGCTAAGCAAATTATGACTGGGGTAAAAAAAAATCATATTCCCCGGGCGCCACTTGCCCACGCTGCGTCACTGGCCATGTTGCAAAACGTTGATATGTTTGCGTCACTTTTTAAAGTCAAATACAATGAGGAGTCGAAAAATACCATGTCCAGAGTGCCGTTTACGCAAGTTAAGCCTCTTATGATGTGGGGGGGGAGAGAGAAATCATATTATGACCCGAGTGCCACTTACTCTCGGTATGTAAAGTCATTAAAGGTTCACTGAGTCCAATTCCTACCGAAGGGAAAGGGCCTACGGAGAAAAAGAAGGAATGATGCTTCCGGTCAGGCACAAAAACACGAAAAAGAAGAGAATGGGGAGCCATAAAAAGCATGATATTTCTGTTGTCTCCATAACAATGATGGGGATGGGAAGATGGAATTTCAAGGGTTGTCAGACTCGTGTGAAGTGGTTCAAAGTACAGAGGAGGTTAGTTAGGTACTGGCCAAGGTGTCAGAGACACAAGAGAGGCAAAAGAAAGCAACGAAAGACGTTACAGTGAAAAACTGTTTAATTAAGTTTAAAAAGTTAAAAGTACTTAGATTTGGAAATATTTCTACCCCGTGCAACGCCGGATATATAAGTTAGTTTCATATAAAATCAAAGTTCATTTCGGATTACTTTCAATAGTTTTAAACTCAAAAATATTTTGTATGAGATTGAAATGGAACCGTGTTTTTTCAGTAAATTTTCATTATATTTTCCTTTCTTAAAAGCTGCTAAATTATCTTTCTACCTCTATAGAATTCTACTACCATCTCCTGAGATAATTCTGAATTTAAACAGCTTCTTCCCAATCTGAAAGTTTTTAGAAACAAAAACTTCTCTAGAATGCTTCATTAGTGAAATTTATCTTGTATAGTCTACAAATTGACTCGTTTGAGTCATCCAGAACTTTTGCAATGGAAGTAAAAATTATAAGTTCAGTATGATACATAATATTCATATCTTTGATTCATGAAAAAAGGCGTTTACCTGTACTTCTAAAAATTGTGTTTTCTTTACTTGTGAGGAGCTTATTCAGTATACCAGCAATTTTATCATTATCTTCAATCCATTCTTCAAAAAATCTCCGTAATTTTTCTTCGCCTCCAGATTTTTCCGAAATATGAACATGCTCATAGATATGCATTTTTGAACTGCAAGATAATCATAAAATTTCTGAAATAATAATGAATATTTGAGCAAGAAGATGTAAAATACAGAGAAGACGCAAGACAGTGTCGGCAGTGACTACACATCTGTACTCAAGATAGAGCATTTTGTTATACTTCCTATAGCTATCAGGTTTTACACTCACAGCACTCCTTGTTAGAATAACTAATTAGTCATGGTTAAACTTGATGATTCAATCCATGGACTGTTTCACAAGCTCTCTTGACAACCAATTTAAGTTCTCCAACAAAATGTTAAGTGACGTTCCATTTATGTACTATTTCAGAGATTTAGTTTAGCCATGTATTTATAACGTAGATTAAGTAGCGACGTATTTATAACGTAGATTAAATAGTAACGTATTTATAACGTAGATTAAATAGCGACATATTTATAACGTTTATCGGATACCATGGGCTTTCAAATAATTTATTAGTTTATGTAAAGAATCATTTTATACTAAATCGACTTGCTTACGTTACGCACACTTGGGAATTGAAATTTTTTCATTATCTATCATAGTTTTCGAGATAAAATTGCTAACTTCCCAGCTTTACCGCTAGGGGCTTTGTAGTTAATCTCAGATTATACCACATGGCCATCACACAACAGGTGAAAATTGCTTCATAAATTTAACTTTCTTCGTTCAAAATAATTTCGCTGTATAATGGCATTGTTAATCCTGTCTGCTATTAAAAGTTGCAATTATATTTGACAAACTTCATATTTTCCGCAATCTTAATATAAATAAAAGTCATTGTGGGTATGTGGCTATGTATGTGGCTACGTTCCACATCTCCTCCTAAACCAATGGACTGTTTTCAATCAAATTTCGCACACTTATTATTCAAAAAAGGGTAAGACACTTATGAACTTTTCAAAGTCCAAAAGTTAATTAAACAATCAGTTAATTAGAAATTAACCGAAACCGTTTTTCCGCCGTAACTTCGGAGCAAATAGTCCGACAAAAAATATTTTTATACCATCTTAAACTTTATTTTTTTTTCCTTTTCAATGATATCAATTTTATTTCCGTGCAATTTTCCCTTTAAATTTTATGAATTTTTAAACTTTTTAAAGAAATTGATTACTTGCAAACGATTTTGAAACAAAGCATTTTTATTAATACTTCGTTGCTAGGCAACGGTGAGACTTTGAACAAATTTCTTTTTATTTCATTGTCAACATTAAAAGGCCTAAAAGTTAATTAAATCTTTAGTTAATTAAACTTAACAAGATTTTGAGTTTTTCCATGATGTATTTCGAAAGTGTTATGTTACAATAACTATTTTTATACTATATTAAAGTTTTAAAAATAGCGTTTCAGTGATTCAAATTTCCTTTGCGTTAAAATTGTTGCTCTCTTTTAAATAATTTTAAAAAATTCAATTGTGTATAAAATTCACAATTTGTAGCTCTTGCTAGAACATATAAACAAAAATTCTGGAAGAATACTAAAGAAAAGTTTAAAAGTAGACGATTCCTAATTTATATCGGGAACAACTATTGATCTGGTTTATTTTATCGCTTTTTATTAATGAAAATTTAATTATTTAATTAACTTTCTCAAAACATTCGTCAAAACCCTTCTTATACTTCAATATGTATGGACGAAATTCGAAGTAAAAACGTTTCAGACGGTAAAGGAATTTTTATGCATTATAATTTTCTATAGAAAAATAGATTTTCATTAAAAATATTAGACATAAAAGTATTTTAATCCCGAGCAACGCCGGGCATAACAGCTAGTATTGTTATAAATATCCAAATACTTACGTAGTGCATCTGACATCCTTCAAAGCATACCAAGATTCTTCCGGAAAGACTTCTTTCAAGTGTTCATTTAATTTGTCAATGTAAGGAAGCTTATATGACAGCGAGTGAGAGCAGTTAGTGATTTCTTCTACTTCGGATTTCATGTACAGAACAAATGTGTGTAGTCCTACAAGACATTTAAAAGCGAAATTAGTCCAAATCTACTTTTATACTCAACAGTTCATGATTTATGAAATGTTGAATGTTGTGAAGTTCAGAAAACTAGTTGCTCAAAAATTAATTAATTTTTCATTCATCTGTTAAAATATGACTAATTTTGTACTAAAAGATAAACTTATTGAAAAATATTAGTAAAGAATAAGAGTAAAGTCAAATTGGGATTAATTTGAATTTTCACACAAAATAATAGATAATAATACGACACTTTGATGTAATCTGGGTATTTTGACAGAAATTTTATTCTTAAGAATTTCAATCAATAGTTTCCCCTTTCATAGAATCCGAAATCGGTTTTTTAGTTATTTGCTTTCCTTAGAGCTTCTTTTGACGTTGTATAGAGTAAGTTCTCTCGGTTGATAAAAAGAACGAGTACATGAAAGCGAGCAATATATGATGTAGTACATAAGGCTGTATTCCATTCAAAGGGCCAAGAAATAGAAAAATATCCTGCTTGCACATATACTCTCAGTCAGATATTCATATCTCTAGATGAAAATCAAAACAGATCTACGTTTTTGGACTTCTTCGTGACCTCTGCCTGAACGACGACGATATATATAGTATATGCGTATAAGAATAAGTATATGCTATGTATAAGAATCTAGTATATGCGTATAAGTATATGCGTATAAGTATATGCGTGTAAGTATATGCGTATGCGAATAGTTACTAGAGCTTATTAACCTTCTCAGCTTCAAATAATAAAATAATTTTTCGTGTTTACTGTATAGTAGTTTACTCAAATTACATGTTGTTAAAAATGGATGTGATTTTTTTTATGAATATACAATAAAATTTGATTTAAAACTAGAATAAAAGCACAATCACTTTTATCGTTATTGTTTTATTATCCCAAAGCATCACTTATTCAATTCAGAATTCCAAAAATATATAAATATTACACATGCAGTACTTAAAAAAAGTTTTTGAAATATTTTCATATTATAGATTTTGTCAAATTATTGCCCATTTTGAAGCTACAGGCAAAGATTATGGTATACAAACTTTGCAATTTTTTTATCTTGATCAAATAATGAGGGTTATCCCGGAACTTCATTATAGTCTTCTACTCTACAATAATACGAAACATGATTATATTTCATTTATACAACTTTCGTATGAATGACATTTTTCTGATTTAATTAAATAAATTTATCTCTTATAAATCAGAAAAGTCAGTCTCAAGCATATAATTATTAACAAAAACTACACGAAAACATTTTAGAACATTTATATTTCACATTTTATTTCTGTTATCAGGAAAGCCACCAGAAAGAAGACATGTTTTACAATATCTTGTAATACCGTTGATCATTCCAATCACAATTTTCTTATGCAGAAACTGAACTGATGAAAAATTTGAATAGTACGGTTTGGAAGATTTTGCTATTAATAATTGTACAATTTAATTTATTCTCAATTACGAAAATACAGAAAGCAATTGTCAATTTATTACAACAACGATAACAACAAAATGACACACACAACTTACTTACAAAACAGAAAAAAATGAATTCGATTTGACAGACAGAACAAGCAAGGTAAAACGTAGAATCATGAACTGAACTATTTTTCTTTTTAGAATGAAACTTATTAAATCGTATTTCTGATTTATCGGTATGCACAAATTTAATTAAATATCGAATTATCGCTTATCAGAATTCAAAAAATTGAAATTTATGCATAGAAAATCCAAAGGAGATATAATAAGTTATTCAAAATACTCTTAAAGAGAATTAAATTTGCTGCTAGAATTTTTATAAACGAAAGAGACTTCGAATTAATTACATAATAAATTATTTAAATTATTTATATAAAATTACAATTAAATATTTTAGTTTAATCAATATTTATAAGATTGCAATTAAATGCTTCGTGACGCCATCTATTTACGATATACAGCAACAATTATTAATAGAAAAAACTGCATAAAATGTTACATACTTGGACTTCTAATCAATATTTTAGGAGAATAAATTTGTTGATAAGGAATTTTTATGTCGACAGAGCACCAATAATATCCTTGGAACTGTAAAATATCGTTTGGTTCAAATGGTACTTTCATAGTCACATTCAAAAAATGCTCTAAACTTCCTGAAGACAAGGCAACGCCATCTTTAAACCAAGTCACGCTGTCTGACACAAACCAACCAAAGGGAATACATTTCAAATTCGCATGATGAATATCATCAGAGTCTTCTTCTGCTGGCAATTCTGTCTTATCTTCAATATATACATAAACTGTACCTGTTAAAGAAATCAGAACTAAGGAATTTTCACAAGGTTAATAAAAAAACTCAATTAAATTTTAGTGTCGCCTTATTAAGGTTCAGAGGCTTTTAATTTAACGATTTTGTATGTGTAAATACAGCTTTGCACATACAAAATATTATTACTTACATATTGTCCTGTTTTATCCTATCTCAGGAAGCAAATTATTCAGTGAGCTATTCATAAGGCTCATTTGCACTACCATGTTACACAAACAGGAGTAAACAACCGATTAATCAGAGATGGTATCGTACGTAATTTCGAGCCTTACTGCAACTTTTAGGGTGACATCTAAAACGTGAAGACTCTTGTATTTTCACCACGGCAGCATTAACCAGCCACAAGTAAAACGAGAACAGATAGTTTATGGTCTGCACAGATTCATCCACACAAACAATTTAAGCAGTTATTTTCAAGGATGAAAATTGTCAATAAACAATATTTGATAGTCCTATAGATTATATGAGGAAGAATCATGCAGATACGGAAGAAATTCAGAAGTTTAAGAATAAAATTTGTCCCATCACCTCGAGTTTCTAAATTAGTCTTTTCCATCCATCCTTATAACTTTGTTTTCAGGGGATTGTTTGGTACATTAAGATCCGTAAATTTCCTAAGAGTGCTGAAGTACCAGTATCGATGGAATGTGTTCATGACCATCAAAGCTCTAAGGAAATTTCACTTTCATGAAACCTCTAACTCTTGCAGAAACTACATTCGTAACTATATCTTACATACATGTAGAGCCTGCTGAATATAACGACTTTGATGCGTTCATATTTCACAAAATACAATATATCGACAAATGCAGATTAAATTTAGAAAAATGCGTACAAGGCCAAAGTAATTCTTATGAAATCGAAAAAATAACATGAATTTTTGACTTATTCTAATTTTGCTACTAATATAAAGAAATATTGCCAATATTCAGACTGTTAAGTAATATGGTTCTTAAACATGAGAGTGGAGAGTTTTGTAGGATAATATAGTAGTATATTTTACGTTAACCTTAAAAATAAATAAATATTAATAAATAATAAAGTCCTAATGCATTTCGGTTATTAAATAGCTGTCATTAGCATGAAATCAAGGATTAAAAGAATTTCTAATTTGCTTTTCAGGAACTTGCAACCCATTAATTAAGACTCGCAACCATTTTTTAAAACAAACAAAAGTACGGGATCATTCTAATTAATGTAACTAAATGTAGACTGCAATAATAGTACAGTAGTGTGTGTAATAATTACAGTACGTACTGATTCCGCCTTCTATTAACAAGTGAAATATGCACTATTTATTTTTAAATAGCACATCTATATAGGAGTTAAAATTTATGAGAAAATTCCATAGGAAGAGAAAAGGGAATTATAAAATAGAATTAATAATTTTAGCGAACTATTTTGTAGACAAAATTATACAGGGCGTCTCAGAATTCTTGGGATAAACTTTTTTGTGTGTAGGAATGTATGGGCGCAAATGACGCATTGAAGCAAAAACACAGGAAAGATACACGAAAAAAGAACATAAAATGTTTCCGCAATTTTTACAGCATTAGCTCAAAATCGCGTCCGCCAACGGTGATGGATAAATGGAAAATAATGGAGTAATTGGCGCGCGAATTTAGACAGACTTCGTTGAGAACCTCGTTGCTTGTATAATTGTTGCGGCTGTACGTTTGAGAAGAATTTTATGTCTATCAAACTTTGCACCAATCACTCCATGAACGCTGCGAAAGGTGTATTACTATTAGTGGCCCAATTTTGAGATATTATTGTGAAAAATGATGTAAAGAACTCTTCAATGATACTGAAAGTAAACGATGTTTCCTTTGATGTCTATTGCTTGTGCTTGTGTCTCAAAGCGTCACTTTTGCCATACATTTATATACAAAAAAATGTATTTTGCGATGTTTTATACCACCTCTTAAATTTTTTCCTATGAATTCTAAAACACCTTATATAGAATAAATTGGTGGGGAATATGTTTTTCTTAAGTAACAAAAGGTTATCCTTCTCACTAAAGGATTAGAAAGAAAAGAAAAGCATTAATTGCTTAAACTTGCGAGTTTCTGAGCAGTTCTGCATTTCACATATGAAACTCTCTTTTGAAGATGTCTCTTTCAGAGACCAAAGAATGTTGCTTTCAGTCCGAGTGAGAATGCCTCCAGATCTCCTCATGTGGAAGTTAGTATGCCTTTCCCAGTCCACGAAGGTGATTTGCTCCTCTGGAGAACTTGACCACTTTAATGTGTCCTCTTCCTGGAACAGGCTCATCCACCAAGAGAATCCTTAAGAAGAAGAGACATTAATAATAACCCTTCATTTTTTCATTGTACTCTATTGTGTTTTTGCAGTATGTATGTGTAATATTATTTTATATAACTACAGAAATTGGGTAACTTTAAAATTATGCCACACCACTATGGAAATGGAAATTTGGTTTTTAGGTAAATATGGTGATATGGCCTGATGATAGACAAGCGACATTATAGCAGGTCTCATTTGAGCTCGGGTATCTCTTTCCCTGGAAGTCACCAAAAGACTCTACAATCACTGGATTGAATCAATCCTCCTGGGTAATGGAATGGACTTTACTTTACACTACAACACACCCCTGACTCCAGAGATAAAAATCTCCGGTCATTGGAATTCATAACATTGACTAACAAAAATATAGTGGAAGAAAATACGAACAAGAAGGAAAGAGGACAAACGAAATCTTTTACATGCCTAATGCTCTTGATTAAAAAGCTGGAATGCTTAAAAATGACAATTTAATAAGGGTGAGATTTCGCTTATTTCTCAAAAATCAAAACACATCGCTTCTTAAAAATTAATAAAAGTTATAAAAATTCGTTATAAACAGCATATTAAATCAAATGAAATCAACCTATTAATTTTTTTAGTTTATTTTAGATACGTTTGTGATGGTGTTCGTTTTTACAATTTGTTTTATTTTTTTAAAAGATTTTACTCTCTATTTGACTAATAGAGTCATAATTATCTGATAAAATGTAAACATATGCTACTTTTTTGCAATTACATCATGTTAAGTAAATCATGGTATTTGTATATCATTCCCAATAAAAATAACTGATATAGATAAACTTAAAAAGTCAAGTTATGCCTGCTACAGCGTTTATTATTTTTTTTTAATTCGAAATAAAAAGTTTATGAAGTCTGTATGGTAATATTTAAAACAAAGAAAGTATCAATAATATATGTCGGTTTTAAAAAATTCGTTTCTTTTCGAAAGAAAAAACAACTAATTTTTCAAGAGTAGTAATTGTACGGGTTTTTTTAAGAACTGTTTATTTTTAACAGTTGAACATTTTTGTCACAATTACTATTATATACTTTGTATTGCTAGATATTCAAAATTAAGAGATCAACAAACAGTCTTTATTTAGAATATATTATTTGTAAAACTAAGTTATCTAAATTAATGGCTTAAATTTTTAACTTTAAAGATTGGCCAGTATACCCACGCGAAACTTATGCACATTCAACTTCCTCCACTCCTTCCCCCGCGGATATTATTTAGTTTTTTGTTGGGTTTTTGAAATTAAATACTGAAAGACTCAATATTTAATGTCAGTTATTTTTTAAATCTTTATAATAACGATTTCCCTTTTAATTTTTGCAACATAGAAGGTTTAATTCATGAAGGTTCTTTGGCTTTTAGGGATTAATTTCAATCTCTTCGACTTGGAAGACTATGTCTGTAATTCCTCAGGCCTTTCTTTGTTTTCAATTTCGATTAATAGATGGCGCAGTAATCAAAGGTAATTTGCCTTTCTGGGTAAATTGGGGAAGGGGACAATTCCGAGAATTTAGGCGGGGGAAATGTTGGTTTGATTCTGTGAGTAGCCATTTTGGGGCGTGCTCAGCTAAGAGTAAGTTGAATACTTTTTCTTTGGTGAACGTTTTACTATTATGATGGTTTTTTATTGCCCTATGGCTAATGATTTTATTCTTTAAATCTTTTTTAAACTAAAATTTATTGGCATATTAAAAAATTGTAAATTTTTTTTTGTGGTTAGTCCTTTTCCTTTGGGATCTTTCGGGTCACAAGAGGTTTTTGTTTTAACGAAAGTCAGGTCTCTTAGAGAAAAAGATCCATTTTTAGAATCCAATTTTACCTGAAGGTGACACTTGATGAAGTCTGTAAGGCGGGATTCTTTTCTACTTTTTCCAATAGTACTTTTTATTAAGGTTGTTTATTTTCTTTTTCTTATAGAATGTTTTGTCTACTATTGTTTTTCAGTTGCAGCAGCATTTTGCGTGCTCTAAAAACAACATAATTTTATGTAATATTGTTGTCTTTCATCGGTTACGGCGCTTTTGAGCCTTTTTGCTTTCAGGTTTTGATGATTTTGTTGTTTTACTCTTTTTCTCTTGACTTTTTATACTGAAAGAAGCATATACACAAAATAGCAAAGAAAGTTTATTCATATGAAAGGTTTTATAATTTACACTACCTCTTTATATACAATATTTGATGTTAGAATGCAATTATCGTGAAATTTTTGTTTGTCATTTTCGGTAATTGATACACAAATTTTGTTAGATTTAGTGACCCTTGAAAAGATACATAAGTTACATGATTTACATAGTTTAGTTTTGTAAAGTGGGAAAAAAGTTGCCGCTTCGCCTCCATGTTTTCAATGATATTTATAAAAATTAAAAAAGGGAAGCTTTTTCATGGAACTCAGTAGATTTTATTATTTTTAAAATATCGTAAACAGACAGCACGAACTGAAAAATTGTCTCGTTCAACTCGAGCAAACAAAGGTTCTCGTTGGTCTGAAAATGATTATTAAATAGCATTGAGGAAAGCACGCCTTGGCGTTTCGCATTCCTATCCTTTAGGCTCATTTACCAGCAGATTAGAGTTCACCATAATATCTAGGATGTACTAATTATGATAATTCTCTTAATTTAAAACAATGTATATTTTAAAGTTAAATGAGTATGCTATGTCAGAAATCGGTAAAAAATCCTAGCCACTTAGACCTGATTCATCTCTGTTGGCTTTGTATTGGTTGACGAAAAGGGATCTTGACTACAGAAATAATATATAAGATGAAATATATGAAGAAAAATCAATTGGTTATCACATAAAAATCCTCAAGAAGAAGAAACATATAACTAATAATATTATCTAATAAAACAATACACGGATTTCAAAAAATGTAGCATATTTATTTTTAAAACCTTATACGTAGGTAAGTCAAAAACCATCTGCACTTCGTTGAACAAATAGTTTTATTGGGACATCTGGCTGCTGAGCACTCATACTTAAAATCTTATTGTTGTGGTCACATAAGCAAAGATTGGTCGTGACAGCGTCATTTCTTATCGTTCTGCTGAAGAGTAACAACGGCAGCACAGCTAGAAGTAAACCCCAAGTAGGAACAGCGAGCAGTCATTCGTTTCCTCTAGTTGAAAAGCATTGCAGGAGCTGAGATAATTTGGAGGCTCTACTCTCATAAAATGTATTACATTTCGGTCACTTTTTTATGGAACAGGGCTTGCAAGACGCGGTCCATCAATGGTCGGCCGCTCAACCCAAAAGAACATTTTTAAGAAGCAGAACAAAATACATCACAAATGTCAAGAAATTACGTCTTTATTCAACCCCTAGCTCTGTTTGCCTACCGCTCAAAAATAAAATGCTGAGAATTTTTGACTTAACCTCGTATAATCATTACAATATTAGTACTTTCAAACTTTTTCAAAAACTAGAATTACCCTCTAAAATTGGTGTCATTTTCCGCAGAAAAAACTTGAACAAAGAGTATTCGCGCAAATCCTGAATACTTTGCAGAAGCATTGATTTGGTAGGAATAGCGTGGCAAGATTCATTTGCCTCTTCCCAGGTTTTTTCCTTGTCATCAATGTAATAGCATGTTTGTTCACTTTCAAATTTATTCCAAGTTTTTGAAAACATGAATGCTGTAATTTACAAAACTTATTAATACAGAACACCACTATAATCATTTTGAACAGTTTGTGTATTGTAAGCTATATAGTTGCATACGTAGCTTGTAATGTATAAAAAATATTACACAAGATTTTTAGAAACAGAAGAAAAGTAATTATACATTATCGTAATTTGTCTTTCAAATATAAAACTTTTCTTTGAATACTGCTTGAAAAAAATTTACAGCATCAATTGCATAACTGCATTATAAGTTCCCATGTGATCAGTTATAGCATGAGTTAAAACCGTAATATTTTCTAAGCAAAGATTGTTTTTAATTTGGTACCATACAATTATATGTTGTACCGTATAGACATCAATCTGCACATGAGAAATCCAAGGAAAAACATCATTCGCCCTCTATGTTACCATTATTCTTACTATTACTATTCATTGAGTGCTGTTTTTCAAACGTTTATTTCATATGTATTAAAAATTGCATTCAATTAAAGTGTTAATGAAATAAAATAAATGTATATACAATGTTCTAGAGATAGGTAACTTAAATATTAAAAAAGAAATTCTGATAAAATTCAAATGGCTTAAAATGACAAATTATTAACTAAAACAGTGTTTACTTAAAAATTAAATGTCTTTAAGATCATTAAATTTCTTAACACCTTTATTGTTTTTAATGTATGAATTAAGAATAATCAATTAGCCATTTCCTTGGCTAAGTTGATTATCATCTTGTTTCAAAACAATATTAAGATAATTAGGGATGAGCTTTATTCTTGACTCTATGTTTACTTTAAAAATGTTTACTATTTTTAGTATTTAGTCAAAAATGAAATCCAAATAATTGCGTAATTTTGTAAGCATTACATTAATTGTTACCTTAAAAGTTTTACTAAAAAGTGCTTAATCTCTTTTAGAGATTACTGAAAAATCGAGTGGACATTAAATTGCGTAATACCTTGATTTAACTTCATGTTGCAATGCTAAGATTTACATTTCGTTGGCTTGATTGTTCATAATCTTGTTTCGAATGCTTGAATTTTGGGGTTCTGCTTGAATAAATTTAATTTTACAGCTTACAATGAAGGACGATAAACATTTATCACAAAGGTATTAACCCATTAATACCCAATTCCCTTTTTTCCAATAATTTTTTGTATACTAGCTGGAAAATTACTAAAAATTTCCTGCATGAAAAATGTATATTTTAATGTCCTCTTAAGCCTAACGTCCTTATTTACAAAAAGTCCTATTAAAACCAAAAAATGTATCAAAATCTATAATTATGCGAAATTCCAAAAATTAACATATTCTTACAATTATGCCAGCTGATATATTTGTTAAATGTAAGTAAGTTAGGTGAAAAATAATAAAAGAAACTTACACTTTTCAATTTCACATTGCAAAAAACTGTTTTAGAGCCTGACTTCAAAATAGAAAGGGTATATTATCAACCTAACGCTCGATATGTGTCACCATTGATTGAATATAAAAGAAAAGAACATTTGAGAATACTTTTTTGTAAAATTTATGTTGAAAAAAATAATTACTGTGAGTTTATGATGCATTTTTAAAAGCGTTCCTAAACCGGGACGCTAGGCATTAATGGGTTTTAAGGTAAGTTTTTTGGGGTGGCAAATGAGGTTTTTCATCTTTTCCATAATGATTTCCAAAGAATAAAACTTACTTACATGTAAGCAATGTGAGTGGCTGGTGAATACAAGCAAATGCAAATTTCTCTGTAGGTTTACAGTTCACGAGATTATACTGAAGACTTCCATTCATTCGGCTAACAGCAACACAATGGAAATCTGCATGTTTTGTATTCAACGCACTGTAGGTCCTAATTAATGGCCTGTGTAAAAAAAAATGTAACAAAGCAACTAGTACACGTATGCCATTTCAACACAAAATTTTAAAATTATTTATACAGTCACAAAAATAAGAATTTGAAGTAAAATTCTTTTTATTTTAGAATTATTTTAATAATGATAGGTTTGAATTCAAACTATAATGCGCAGGAAACACAGTTATATTTAGTAGTCAGAAAGCAAAGAATAAGTAGTAGTATTTTTATTTTACCGTGAATGAAGTATACAGAGAGAAAGTACTGCAATTCTCAAAAAATTCAACACCGATATGTCGAAGTTCTATACCTCGCAGAGTGTAATTTTTTCTTTAATTATGTCTGTCTGTCAATACGATAACTGAAAAATGGAATGAGCCATTAAAATAAAATTTAACATGCGGTTTTACATCGAAACTGTATAATTGGTTCAGATTTTGGACCAAATCTGAAGAGAACCATGTTTGTCTGTCTGTCCGTGTGTATGTGAATATTTTAGATTAAAAACGCAACAAGCTAGATGGATGAAATTTAGCTTCTGGTTTTATCGATAGGAGTGTAGATCTGTCTCACATTTCGGTTTAGATCCAACAAACGGTTAGTTGCCAGTCGTTCAAACTTTTAGTCAGCATGTGAATGCAATAACTCAAAAGCGTAACGAGTTGGATAAATAAATTTTAACGTATATTTATCATATTTTTATTTTTATCTTCATCATATTTTTATTTTATCAAAAATACCATCAAAATTGTAGATCTGTATCAAATAAACCCAATCAGACATTGGGAACAGATACAAAATTAATACTCATTTCTCTTTCCTGCATGACAAAACTAAATACAAAACGCACCATGTTATGCGTATGGGTTACCCAGAACGCAAGGTTTACTAGCTATTTATGCCGTAGCTGTCCTACAATCACTGGCGTGCGCATGCGTACCCATCAGTTCGAACCATCTGCAAGGCCAGATACATAATTGATAGGAGGGAAAACAGTAATGCAGATGTTTATTAGTGGTTTACAGTAATGTTTAAGAAAATTTGTACGACCGCCGTATCGCTATACGTCAGCTACAACGTCAACAGTGATTGCAGATTTGACGGGAAATATTCTCTCACCCCCGTTTCAATCCAAGCCCTATGATTTTCATATATTCTTGCATTTTCCTGGCAAGAAATCCGAGGATAGCAATGTTCTAAATCAAGCTCCTACCACCTTGTTATCATCACCGACGGCATCGCTCTTCGATACGGAGATACGAAATCATGACAATTGTCTTAACACTGATAGCAGTTATGTTTAAATATAGTCCACGGTATGTGCCTACGATTATATTCAACCTCCTAATTAGATGTCACCACCCATTTGGGATATATTTTATTATTTCAATCTATTTAAGATATTAAAGAATACTTGAGACATTTAAGCGTGTCCAGGTCATTTTTGTATTTAAAACTAATTGTTACGTTAACCTAAATACGGATTTAAGTAACAAAAATTCTGTAGACGAAAATTCTGTTCTTCTGGAGACGTCACTGTATATTAAGGGGTTAAAGCGTTTTGTTTCACTATAGTTTGTGTCCTTATAATTTGCCAACGGAACTTACTTTCTAGATATGCTAAATAAGTATCCGAGAAAATCGAGTTAAACTAAACGTTCCGTTTTGAAGCAACAAGAGGGCTATTTGGGGACGGGCCTCGTAATTTTGAACCGCGGTATATGGCGAGGACAACATCCGAGCTAGCACCCCCTCTCCAAATTTCCGCACCACCCCAGCGGGAGGACGTTTGGCCCACTACGTGGAATTTAGCGTGCAACAGGCCCGCATACACGGCGGATCTTTAGTGGAATAGGGTTTCGAGCCTGGAACTCTCTTACCCCGAAGACAAGATTTTACCACTTTTCTTTTTTCTTTTCGACGCAGCATGCCCCGAACTAGGCCACCACGGCCCTCCGAGAAAATCGAGCGTAGAATACTCAAGCTTGTTTTTATTGCGTCTGTTATTGTTTTTTAATCAAATAACAAGCATTTTACAATGGTATTATCGGTCCCCCATAAAAAATATAAACTTTACAAGCTGAATTGAAATTTTTAATAAAAAATCAAGTTAGAAACAATTATTTAGGACGTTATATGCTTCCAATTCACTATGCAACAATTCACATACAAATGCAAATATTTCTCACCTTGGCATACTTTCTCTTACAGAAAACCAATATCTAGATGGAAGTTCCGTGAAATTGAAAGCATTATCTGAAACACGGAAAACGGATTTAAATATTAACATTAATTGTTATAAGAAATAAGTTTAAAGATTAAATAAAAAGATTCTGAAAAAATGAATCACAATAAAGTACATGAAATAGCTTCAGCCTGAAGCCTATTTGCATTTTCACTATTATCATGCAACAGCAATATATGCCTTGTTTCAATGACCCTACTTCCTTAAGTATGATTGTATCCCAGCAAAAATTAGTAAAAATTGAATGTTTGGATCTTTTTAGTTTTTTATGTGCTTTTATTTAGTTCGACTTCCAAAATCCCAGCTTATAAAGTTGCGATTTTTTAATCAATATTTCATTCACGTCCTAATGTTCTAGAGTTTCGAAATTTTGAATACTTGTCAGTTCAAAATTACAAAACAATATTTTAATATTTACAGAACTTAATTATCAGTTAATCGATTAATTTAATTTGATTTCATGCTCGTGGCGCTATCTGGTAGTGAATTTCAGAAAAACTGATTTCAAGTTTCCATGATATTTATAATAATGAATTATAAATGAAAGACTAAAAGTTAGAAAATAATTAAAATTTTAAAAAATTCGACATCTTAGTAATCTACTGGAAGTGTGTTTTTAAAAACTGTTTTTATTCTTATTTTAATAATTATTTCTGAAGCTTTAAAGGAAGTTATACATAAAAAGGACTCAAAAAGTATGCTTAGTAAAGAGTTTGTTTTTTTTTTAATTCAGTGAATTTTTATGGTGACCGAGAAATTACTTCCGAAATTCACCTTAAAAACTTTGATAATAACTATTTCTACAATGATACACTTTTAGCTTTTAACAATAAAATATTTTTCCTGCATCCAGCTTTTAGTATTGTACCAATTAAAACTCGTCGATATTGCAGCTAACTATTAGTTTATAAAATTACAGTGAACTAATTTTAAAGTTTACTAATTGAACTTTTCTTGTGACCCTAATTACTGTGAGAGGTAGAAACAATTCCGAACTGGTGGTTCTCTACAAGCCAATTTACGCATTATTGAAAAAATTACAGAAATTTACAGAGTAATCGTGAATTTAAGAAATATGAATATGAATAGACATTTAATGGTTACAAGGAAGTTTTTCTGGTTTTCGTTTCATGTTAAACAAACACTGGACTTTTTATTTTTAAGTAATGTTTCAATAAGACATTCCCAACATCTTGGTTAAACCCAATCCTTTTTAGTATGTAAAACTTAACCAAAGCAAATTTTCTTCATTTTGAAATTTGCATATTTCTTAGTGTTTTCAATAAGCTACATAAAGGGAGCCCACTTAAATAAGGGCCACCTCCCCTTAACTTCAGAACGAAAGCAGCTATAGCCAAAAAGTGGCGTCTAGGTATATAAGTGGCTATGCGCTACGCGATGAAATCACTTACAGCGCCATCTTGTGGAAAACTTCGAAGTTAGCTTTCCTATCTCAAAAACGGTACAAGATAGAGGAAACAAGTCAATTATAAAGTTGCAGAGTGTTTCCGTCCAAACTCATGGAGAGCAGTGGAGTGGAATTCGTATTTTAATGTCCGTCGAATAAGAAAGTGGAAGCATAGCCCTTGTTTACGATCACAACATTTATTTTACGATCAAACACAACGAACTATATACATGGTTTTTTTAACAGAACAGAGACAAGACAAGTGCGTAGTAAAGGTGCGCGTCGGCGCGCTCACATATTTTGGAAACCATTTATCGCCAAGACGCCAAATTACAGTTCAAAGGCGCCAACATCCTGGGCCCCGTTGCAATGTTTACATGCAACACTAATACACATTGATTACATAACACATGGAAACTATACGAAATTGTTAATACACAATGTATTCACTAATTAGCACTGTAATGAAATACGTAAAACATTCGAACAATTAAATATATGATAATGAATATAAACACAGATATAAATATACAATACCTATTGGTAATTAATCATAGAAAGGTAAATTTGTGATTTTGTTTACTGGACGTTGATAAATGCCTTTGTTTGTTTTCGCTGTTACAACTCTTATTACATTATCCTTTCCTGCATGAACCTTAATTATTTTTGCAAGATTCCAATTAAAGTGTTTTAGAATTATCCTCATTTTTAACCAAAACAATTTAATTTTTTTAAATATTTTCTCACCTTTGCGCCATTTAATACGTGAACGCAAACGATTTAAATAGTCCGACGACCATTTTTTCCAAAATATTTGAGAAAGCCTTTGTACCAATTGCCATCTATTTAACCTATTAATTGGTACTTCTGTTAAATCTGGATCTGGTAAAGCTGTTAAAGATGATCCTTTAATATTTTTCTTAACTCATTATTAGCTCCTACAAAATTCGTGCCATTATCACTATAAATATCACTAGGTTTTCCTCGGCGTGCAATAAATCGTTTTAAGGAACCTATAAAGGCATCTGTACTACAACTATTTACAATTTCTAGGTGAACTGACTTTACAACAAAACAAATGAATGTGCATATATAACATTTATACGATTTTTTAAATCTACCTGAAAGCAATTTATTACTGAATGGGCCACAAAAATCAATACCGACCCTTGTAATTACTCATGATATATTTACTCTAGAGCTGGGAAGATCTGCCATAACTTGATTACTACCCTTTGCACTTACCTTTAGACAAGGAATACACTTTCTAATAATTTTTCTTGCGTAATTTCTACCATTTATTAACCAGAATTTTGTACGAATATTGGCTAAAGTTGCTTCTGCACCTGTATGGAGATACAAAACATGAAAATGATTCATAACTAGATCCAAAAAGTGATTGTTATAGGGTAACAAAATTCGATGTTTTCTTTCGATAGGCAAATTGGAGTTTTTCAGTCGGCCACCAAAACGTAGAATGTCCTGCTCATCTAAAAATGGAGATAAGTTTATTAACGAGCTTGAATTAGGTAGCTGCTGACCTCTTTTGAGACATTGAATTTCTTGAGCAAAACGATTTGCTTGTACGTTTTTCACCAAACACATTAATGATTTAAATAACTCGGGGCTAGTTAAGTTGCCCTCGTTTGGTTGCAAGGAATTTTTGGCATTTCTAACGAAACGCACACACCACCCGATGACTCGTTGAAGTCGGGTAAATGAAGAACAGTTGTTGATTATAGGCAACACTTCTTGACATTGCACCACAAGACACACTGGATCTGTCGGAGTTTTCTTGAACTCTCGTTGGTATAGCTCATTATCGTTGATATCACTGCAAACACAAGAAGAAGACCCTCTTGTAAGAACGACGTACCAAACCACCACAAATTACAATCTTGGATTTTTTCTAGATTGATCCCTCTAGAGATAATATCTGCTGGATTTTCCTTGGATGGGACGCGTTTCCAGGCATTAATTTCTGTAAGATTCTGAATTGCACTTACTCGGTTTCTCACAAAAGGCTTGAGTACCGTAGGGTCCTTTTGTATCCATGTAAGGACAATGGTAGAGTCCGTCCATAGCACAGTACTATGGAATGAAATTTTCATCGATGTGACGGTTTTTTGTGCTAACTTGGCAAGAAGCACAGCTGCACACAACTCAAGCCGGGGTATTGTTACCGACTTCAGAGGTGAGATTCTTGATTTTGAACACAATAAATTTGTAGATATTTCTTCTGAGTTATTGAGACACCTTACATATATTGCTACACCGTATGCCTTCTCAGAAGCATCTGCGAAGCCATGCAATTCTATTTTAAGAGCATAGTCCAACAAAATATATCGTGGAATGTTCAGAGTGTTGATATTTGATAAAAATGTGACAAATCGCTTCCATTGTGATTCCAATTGTATTGGCAAGGAATCATTCCAGTCCAACTTTAACCTCCATAATTCTTGCATTACAAGTTTCGCTTTCGTAACTACTGGCGAAATCAGACTTAAAGGATCGAAAATCCTAGCAGTGGTCGAGAGGACTGATCTTTTCGTAATTTTACACGATTCACAGGTATCTTTACATTAGCAAACACCGAAAATTCTAAAGAGTCCTTTTGAGGTCTCCACAAAAGTCCTAGAGCCTTTGTTTCATCAGGAATTGTAAGAGAAACATCTCCATCAGAAACTTCCGAATTTCCGAGCAATTCTTTGCAATTAGAGGACCATTTATGCAATTACATGCCTCCTCCTCAGAAAGGCGTATAAGTTATTCCTTAAGTTGTTTAGCAGAATAGATGTCTGCAGCGCCAGTAAGTAGGTCATCCATATACATGTCACTACTAACAGCTGAGACAGCCAATGGATAATTGTGTCCATCATCCATTACTAATTATTCAAGCACTCGTTGTGCCAGGTAGGGAGCACATGTTGTGCCGTACACAACCCTATTCATTTTATACGTTTTGATACAGTCATCAATGCTCTCTTTCCAAACGATTCGCAACAGATCTCTTGATATTCATCTATGAATATCATACGAAACATTTTTTCATATCCGAAATCAAACTTATTCTATTTTTTCTGAATCTCAATAATATCGCAAATAACTCGTCCTGAATGACTCCTCCATTAGCTAAAATAGAGTTCAACGACTCGCCAGTCGTAGCAGCACAGGACGCATGAAAAACAGTTCTAAGCGGTGTGGATTTGGAATCGGGACGTAAAACACCATGATGCGGCATGTAATATGGAACTGTCGGTTCCGATACTTCGAAAACTTGTTCCATATGTCCCATATCCAAATATTCATGAATAAAGTTTCGATACAACTGTTGAAGATTTGGATTGGCTTCTAATTTTCGCCATAACGAATTTAATCGACGAATAGCCGTTTGCTTGGATTCGCCGAGACAGCTAGGTTCCTTTAAAAACGCCATTTGAACAATATAATGTCCCGTTTGATCTCTCCGATGATTATTCACGAAATGATCTTCACACAACTTGGTTTGTGAATTTAAATTAAGAGATTCATCTTCCATCGATTCTAACTGCCAAAATTTAGAAATTAAATTTTCTAACCCTTCTTGCTCGGAAAGAAGAAAGCAATGCAGTTTATCATCAGCTGTCGGTAGATATCCAGTATCTATGTAATTAAAGACCGAATTTTGCAGAGAGATTGAATCATTTATTTTGATTTGATCTGCCTTAATAATTTTAAAGAATACTTGTGCACCCAAGAGCATTGAAATCTTAGCTGGCTTATGAAATGATGGATCTGCTAATTTAATATGCTTCGGCAGAGAAAGTTTTGATATGTCTAAATTACAAGAGGGAGTGACTGATGATATTTTAGGAACAACCATAAACTTTAAGCTTTCATTGAATGAATTATCTTTATTTGAAATAGTAGCATTTGTTTCATATTTTATATCTTGCGCGAGCCCATTAATGCCAGAAACAGAAGAATGTATCCGATTTCTTTTTAAACCCAAACTTATGGCGCAATCGCTCGAAATAAAATTTGTTTCTGAAGCACTGTCCAGAATTATTTGAACTGGCATTCCATTTACATAAGCTACAGCCGTACTCATTAAATATTTCATCGACTTTGAATTCTTTTTATCCGTTGAACGCAAAGCAAAGCATTGCTCGGAGTTGACCTTGGGAGCAGTATCAATAAATGCTTCGGCCGTGGACGGAATTGATACATCAGTTTTGTCTCGATGCAATTTAGTATTATGGAAAGAACTGCAAATCTGACAACGAGATTTAGAAGTACACGATTTAGATGGATGAAAATTGAGACAATTTGTGCAAATGTTATGCTTCTTACAAAGTTCATATCTCTCCAAAGGGGAATGATTTAAAAACATCTCACAATTATACACAGAATGTTTCTTGAATTGGTTACAGATGACGCATGCTTTCTGACCTTGATTAGGATTTGATTCAACGGCAGTCGATGTTTTATTTTTATCTTTAGTCAAAAAAGATTTCCAGCGAGAATTATTTACACCGGAAGAGCTTTTATTTTTTATCGGAATACTTTTTTCTGCGAAATCTGATTTAATGACTGATTCTAGTTGAATGCATCTTACTTCTAAAAACGAAAGAAAGTCTTGTAAGCTAGGTACCTGGGTCGTCGTCAAACTTAATTGAAACAATCTTTGAGATTCCTTATCTATTTTATTATTTAATACATGTAAGATAATTGCATCTGACAAGGAATTCGATTCTAATTTTAGATTTTTCAAAGATCGCATATGATTCCGAACAGTGTCGATTAGTGATCTAATTTGAGAGGGATTTTCATTATTCAATTTATTAATCGAAAGTATACCGGCGATATGTATGTCAACCAAGGCTCTTATATTTTCATATCTATTTTCCAACGCCTTTAGAAGGGAATCAAAGTTATCTTGATCGCTTTGTATTAAGGCCGCTTCATTTTTAAGAGCACTTCTTAGATACATTAGTTTTTGAGATTCATTTAAAGAATCATTATTTCTGATAACACTCATAAATTGTGTTTTAAAATTTTCGAATTCTTGGAACTTTCCACTAAACGTGGGTAACGGAAGATCTGGCAATTTTATATGATGGCTCTTTGCAGACAATTTAGCGTTTTCTGTTTTCTGCTCTTCATATTTCGATAAAAATACAAGGATGCTTACCTTGAATTTTTCTGCATCTTCTTCCATATCGCTTAGAATCTCCAATGAATTATTCAATTCTACCTTATCAGGAAGAGAACAATAATCGTTTTGGAGGTTATCCAGTTCTTTAAGTATATCGTTTATACTGTTCAGTTTTGATGTTAATTCGATATAGTCCTTGGTTCCGTCTACAGATTGGAACGAATTAATGAACTGTTCGATTTTTTTCAGCTTATTTTTGTAAGCCGTTTGCTTACGATTAAGCTCTGTTATCGTCATGACGAGACGCAATTTAATCCTTCAAACAAAATGTATTATTCCTTTTCAAAGGAATAGCTTTGATCAGAAGGAACGGTTATTGTGGACTGACGAAAGTCTGAACAAGGGCTGCTTCAAAACGAAACGAAATTACTTCTTAACAAAGAATTTATCCATAGGCAAAATATGATTCAACTCCGGCTCGACGGACCAATGTCTCCGTCCAAAACTCATGGAGAGCAGTGGAGTGGAATTTGTATTTGAATGTCCGTCGAATAAGAAAGTTCAAGCATGACCCTTGTTCACGATCACAACATTTATTATACGATCACACACACAGAACTATATACATGGTTTTCAACAAGCGAGAGACAAGACTAGTGCGTAGTAAGGTGCGCGTCGGCGCGCTCACATATTATGGCAACCATTGATCGCCAAGATGCCAATTTACAGTTCAAATGCGCCAACATCCTGGGCCCCGTTGCAATGTTTACATGCAACACTAATACACATTGATTACATAACACATGGAAACTATACGAAATTGTTAATACACAATGTATTCACTAATTAGCACTGTAATGAAATACGTAAAACATTCGAACAATTAAATATAATGAATATAAACACAGATATGAATATACAATACCTATTGATAGTTAATCATAGAAAGGTAATTTTATGATTTTGTTTACTGGACGTTGATAAATGCCTTTGTTTTTTTTCACTGTTACAACTCTTATTACATTATCCTTTCCTGCATGAACCTTAATTATTTTTGCAAGATTCCAATTAAGTGTTTTAGAATTATCTTCATTTTTAACCAAAACAATTTCATTTTCTTTAAATATTTTCTCACCCTTGCGCCATTTAACACGTGATTGCAAACGATTTAAATAGTCCGTCGACCATTTTTTCCAAAAGATTTGAGAAAGCCTTTGTACCAATTGCCATCTATTTAACCTATTAATCTGTTGTACTTCGTTCAGTTACGTATTGCTCAGATCTTCCCAGCTCTAGAGTAAATATATCAAGAGTATTTACAAGGGTCGGTATTAGTTTGATATGCCCTTCTATTAAGCTTGTGAGGTAGATTTAAAATCTTATAAATGTTATATATGCACATCTTTGTTGTGTAAAGTCAGTTCACCTAGAAATTGTAAATAGTTAGAAGAGATGCCTTTATAGGTGCTTAGAAAACGATTTTGTGCACGTCGAGGAAAACCTAGTGATATTTATAGCATGATAATGGCACAAATTTTAGTAGTAATAATATGAGTTAAGAAAAATATTAAAGGATCATCTCAATAAAAAGAAAGTACAGGAAAAATTGAGTTGTTTCACTGTGTTCAGAAGGTACGTTTAGCATTTAATCCACCTGCCACCCTCATTTCGAGGTTTATGGGAAGAGGGTTAAATCAAACTAAAATCTCACCCAAAACGAGTTGTAGGAAACACTGTATCTTACTCATGAAGAATTACACACTTGTATACGACAAGGGAAAGCAGTATTAAATTCTGAATCTCTCTTTGGTAATCTTCTAGTGATCCTAATGATGATTTCGTACTTTGCCCCAGCCCATTTTTTGGTTGGATCATCTTTAACAGCTTTACCAGATCAGATTTAACAGAGTACCA
>BGPR01000197.1:886515-1015811 GCA_013235015.1 Araneus ventricosus
TGTTTCGAATTAAACACGTGCACCATTCTCTTTTCACAGATAAAGAAACCGAATGTCCCTCATGGCTTCAAACTTGGATCAAAATCTTATTATGTAATTTACAAAGACGGAAAAACCTTGATGAGGTAACAGAGAACATATGCCACAAAGAACAAGTTTTTTTTTTTGGATTTGAAATCATTAAACAAACAAACTACCGGTCTGAATTAGGTCATTATATCACTTCATTTTTGACTACAATACAAAAGAGAACTACTTCAGTTAACTGGACAAGGGTTAAAATTTTGTTTACCTGGATCTTATTTACCCAGATTATTTTTTTTTCTATCTTTTGATTTATTTTCTTGCTTAACATATTTAATGGTTTAAATTAGAATGTTATTAGAACCGAAAGTCTTCAGTTTACATCATGGTTCATCCACATTGTCAACGATTATCTCTGTTTTGAGACATATTAAAATTGCTTTTCATCTCATTGTATTTAATCAACTTTAGAAATCATTTATATTGAGGTTAAATGGATTGCTGTCGCTTAATCATAATATCATTTATTCACTTGAAGTTTCGAAAGAGGAAGAAAAAATTGACTTTTTTCATCCAATAACGAATATTTCTGAACTTTTCACATCTGTTGGAACATGCGATTTCATTTTTTATATCAAATGCTAAAAAAATTTAGAAATATCTGTTGGTTGAGAAAAACTTAGTTTTTTCTTCCTCTTGAAATTTCAAAAATTGAGATAGGCAGTGTTGCTTGTTACAACGATTTTTTCGTGGATAAATTAATGCTAAGTTCATATTTCGGGTAGAAAATTTGATGCTAAATATTGATTAAACATTTTACATCTGCTTTGTTTCTTTTGCACAGACAAAATATATTATGCATAATGTGATGCATTGTTTAAAATTATTCTGTAATATATCGCACTGTAATTCTGTAATATACCATATATACTAATGACAAAAATCTAAATGGCGTTGGAAAGGATTGATTCTATCCACTGATTTGTAAAAAAAAGGCTTCTTTCTTAATTTCATGTTTGTCGATAAATTTGTTTTTTGATCTTGTATTTCCCAATGTAGTTCAAAGTTCTGATAATCTGATTAGTTGATTTATTGATGATTTGTACACTTCAAAAACTGAGCTTTTAACGTTAGAAAATTACTCGGCTTGTAGAGGTGCCCACTTAGATAAGGGCGACCCCCCCCTAATTCTCTCAGAACGACGGTAGCCATAATCATGAAAGTGGTGTCTAGGTATAGTAAACGGCTATGCGCTACGCGATCAGACGTTTATAGCGGACCAATTATATATATAATCAATTATTGGAAAACTCCGAGCATTTTCTCATCTCAAAAGTGGGTGGGTACACAAGATAGAGGAAAGTCACTACAAAGTTGTAAAAGCGTTATCGATTTAGTACATAAAGAAACCTTGGGACATTGATACGAAAACAGAACACATAAATGTACACTTGTTTGTTCGCAATTTCCGAAATTGTGGCGTCACAAAAAAAACATGGAAAAAAGGGAGAGAAATGTTATCTTTCGACAAAATGACCACATTATACTTTTACTGTGGTAATAATTCAAACAGCAGGTTTATGCGACCTTTCCATGGACAACACTGCAGTACCTTCGATGACGTATTGCTATTGCTTGTGCTAGCGTGCCACCGATATATGCTTGCACATGAATTTCAAAAAAGACCCAAATCTGGTATTGCAACTGCAATAAAACTGAACACCGAAAATAAAATCTTGTGATAACTAGTTGTTTTTTTCTTTTAACACGTTTAGTCACGTAACAGCATTGGAAATCGCTAGCAAATAAATGTGCGTTTTAAGTACTCTGTTCTTCGTAATAATGTCTATAAGGTTTTTTTGTACTAAATCGATAATGCTCTGCAACCTTTATAATTGACTTGTTTCCCTTATCTGTAAATTGCTTGATAGGAAAGTTAACTCTGAGTTTTCCACAAGATGGCGCTGTAAGTGATCCTACTGCGTAGCGCATAGCCAATTTACTATACTTAGACGCCACACTTTTGGCTGTAGTCAAGCTTGCCCTGAAGTTATGGAGAGGTGGTCTCATTTAAGTGGGTCTTTATGTATTCATTGAAAACACAAAGAAATATGCAAATTTCAAAATGAAGAAAATTTGCTTTGGTTAAGTTTCTTACGTACAAAAAAGGATTGGGTTTAACCAAGATGTTGGGAATGGTTCTATTGAAACATTACTTGAAAAAATAAAAATAAAAAGTCCAGTGTTTGTTTAACAGAAACGAAAACCAGAAAACTTCCTCTTGTAACCATTAAATGTTCATTCATATTCATATTTCTTAAACTCATGATTACCTGTAAATTTCTCAAATTTTTTCAATAATGTGCGTAAATTACTTGTAGAGAACCACCAGTCCGGAATTGTTTCTACCTCTCACAGTAATTAGGTCACAAGAAAGTTCAATTAGTAACCTTTAAAATTAGTTAACTGTAATTTCATAAACTAATAGTTAGCTGCAATATCGACGAGTTTTAATTGGTACAATACTAAAAAGCTGGATACAGGAAAAATATTTTATTGTTAAAAGATAAAAGGTATCATTGTAGAAATAGTTATTACCTTCAAAGTTTTTAAGGTGTGAATTTCTGGAAGTAATTCTCGGTCACTAAAAATTCACTGAATTGAAACAAAACAAACTCTTTACTAAGCATACTTTTGAGTCTTTTTATGTATAACTTCCTCTAAAGCTTCAGAAATAATTATTAAAATACATTAAAAAACAGTTTAAAAACACACGCATTAGATTACTGAGATGTCGAATTTTTTTAAAATTTTTTAATTATTTTCTAACTTTAGTCTTTTAATTTATAATTCATTATTATAAATATCATGGAAACTTGAAATCAGCTTTTCTGAAATTCACTACCAGATCGCGCCACAAGTAATGAAATCAAATTAAATTAATCGATTAACTGATAATTGTTCTGTAATATTAAAATATTGTTTGTAATTTTGAACTGACAAGTATTCAAAATTTCGAAACCTAGAACATCAGGAAGTGAACGAAAATTGATTAAAAATCGCAAATTTTATAAGCTGAGATTTTGGAAGTCAAATTAAATAAAAGCGCCTAAAAACTAAAAAGATCCAAACGTACAATTTACTAATTTTTGCTGGGATACAATCATGTTTAAGGAAGTAGGGTCATTGAAACAAGGCAAATACTGCTGTTGCATGATAATAGTGAAAATGCAAATAGGTTTCAGGCTGAAGCTATTTCATGTAATTTTATTTGTGATTCATTTTTCAGAATCTTTATATTTAATCTTGAACCTATTTCTTATAAATACCACGTTAATATTTAAACTGTTTTTTCGTGTTTCAGATAATGCTTTCACCTCACGGAACTTCCATCTAGATATTGGTTTTCTGTAAGAGAAAGTATGCCAAGGTGAGAAATATTTGTACTTGTATGTGAATTACTTATTAAAGAATTGGAAACATATAACTTCCTAAATAATTGTTTCTAACTTGATTTTTATTGCAATTTCAATTCAGCTTGTAAAGTTTATATTTTTTGTTGGGGGACCGATAATACCATTGTATAATGCTTGTTATTTGATTAAAACAATAACAGACGCAATAAAAACCAGCTTGAGTATCTCTACTCGATTTTCTCGGATGGCCGTGGTGGCCTAGTTCGGGGCAGCATACTGCGTCAAAAGAAAAAAAGAAAAAGTGGTAAATCTTATCTTCGGGTAGGAGGAATCAGGCTCGAAACTTATTCACTAAAGATCCGCCGTGTTTGCGGGCCTGTTTCAAGCTAAATTCCACGTAGTGGGCCAACCCGTCCTCCCGCTGGTGTGGTGCGGAAATTTGGAGAGGGGTGCTAGCTCGATGTTGTCCTCGCCATATACCGCGTATGTTCAACATGAGGTCTGTCCCAAATAGCCCTCTTGTTGCTTCAAAAGAACGTTTAGTTTGAACTCGATTTTCTCGGATACTTATTTATATATCTAGAAAGTAAGTTCCGCTGGCAAATTATAAGGACACAAACCATAGTGAAACAAAAACGCTTAACCGCTTAACATACAGTGACGTCTCCAGAAGAACAGAATTTTCTTTCGTTCAGCGAGAATTTTGTTATTTAAACCATATTTAGGTTAACGTAACAATTAGTTTTAAATATAAAGATGACCTGACACGCTTAAATGTCTCAAGTATTCTTTACTATCTTAAATAGATTGAAATAATAAAATATATCCCAAATGGGTGGTGATATCTAATTAGAGGTTGAATAAAATCGTGGTGGGCACATACCGTGGACTATATTTAAAACATAACTGCTATCAGTGTTAAGACAATTGTCATGGTTTTGTATCCCTGCATCGAAGAGCGATGCCGTCGGTGATGATAACAAGGTGGTAGGAGCTGATTTAGAGCATTGCTATCCTCGGATTTCTTAGCCAGGAAAATGCAAGAATATATGAAAACTGTCATAGGCTTGGATTGAAACAAGAGAGAATATTTCCCGTCAAATCTGCAATCACTGTTGACGTTGTAGAAGGACGATAAGATACGGCGGTCGCCAAATTTTCTTAACATTACTGTAAACCAATTAATAACATCTGTATTACTGTTTTCCCTCCTATCAATTATTATGTATTCAATCTTTGCAGATGGTTCGAACTAATGGGTACGCATGCGCACGCCAGTGATTGTAGGGACAGCTGCGGCATAAATTGCTAGTAAACTGCGTCTTAAAATCATACGCATGGTGCGTTTTGTATTTAATTTTGTCATACAGAAAGAGAAATCAGTATTAATTTTGTATCTCTTCCCCAATGTCTGATTAAGTTTATCGGATACATATCTTACAATTTTGATGATATTTTTTGATAAAATAAAAATATGATGAAGATAAAATAAAAATAGGATGAAGATAAAATAAAAAATATGATAAATATACGTTAAAATTTATTTATCCAACTCGTTACGCTTTTGAGTTATTGTATCTACATGCTGACTAAAAAGTTTGAACGACTGGCAATTAACCGTTTGTTGGATCTGGAACCGAAATGTGAGACAAAGATCTACACCCTATCGATAAAACCAGAAGCCAAATTTCATCCATCTAGCTTGTTGTGTTTTAATCTAAAATATCATTCACATACACACGACGGACAGACAAATATGGTTCTATTCTGATTTGGTCCAAAATCTGAACCAATTATACAGTTCTGATGTAAAAACCGCATGTTAAATTATTTTAATGGTTCGTTCCATTTTTTCAGTTATCGTATTGACAGACAGACATAATTAGTAAAGAAAAATTACACCTGCGAGGTATATGAACTTCGCTGACATATCGGTGTTGAATTTTTTTTGAGAATTGTGCAGTACTTTCTCTCTGTATACTTCATTCACGGTAAATTAAAATACTACTACTTTATTCTTTTGCTTGACTAACCAAATATAACTGTGTTTACCGGGTGCATTATAGTTTGAATTAAAACTCATCATTTTAAAATAATTTAAAATAAAAGAATTTTACTTCAAATTCTTATTTTCGTAGACTGTATAAATAATTTTAAATTTTCTGTTGAAATGGCATATACGTGTACTAGTTGCTTTGTTTACATTTTTTTTACACAGGCCATTAATTAGGACCTTACAGTATTGAATACAAAACATGCAGATTTCCATTGTGTTGTTGTTGTTAGCCGAACGAATGGAAGTCTTCAGTATAATCTCGAACTGTAAACCCACAGAGAAATTTGCATTTGCTTGTATTCACCACACTCACATTGCTTACATGTAAGTAAGTTTTATCTCTTTGGAAATCAATATGGAAAAAGATGAAACCCCATTTGCCAAATTCCCAAAAAAACTTTACCCTTTAAAACCCTATTAATGCCTATGTCCCGGCTTAGGAACGCTTTTCTTAAAAATGCATCATAAATTCACAGTAATTATTTTTTCAACAGATAAATTTTACAAAAAAGTATTCTCAAATGTTCTTTCTTTATATTAATCAATGGTGACATATATCGAGCGTTAGGGTTGATAATATACCTTTCTCATTTTGAAGTCAGGCTCTAAAACAGTTTTTTGCAATGAAATTGAAAAGTGTAAGTTTTATTATTTTTTTCACCTAACTACTTACATTTAACAAATATATCAGCTGGCATAATTGTAAGAATATGTTAATTTTTGAATTTCGTATAATTATAGATTTTGATACATTTTTGGTTTTAATAGGACTTTGTAAACAAGGACGTTAGGCTTAAGAGACATTACAAATATACATTTTTCATGCAGGAAATTTTTATAATTCTTCATTAGTATACAAAAAAATTATTGGAAAAGGGAATTGGGTATTAATGGGTTAATACCTGTGATAAATGTTTATCGTCCTTCATTGTAAGCTGTAAAATTAAATTTATTCAAGCAGAACCCCAAATTAAGCATCTGAAACAAGATTATGATGAAATAATCAAGCCAACGAAATGTAAATCTTAGCATTGCAAATACGAAGTTAAATCAAGGTATTACGCAATTTAATGTCCACTGATTTTCAGTAATCTCTAAAAGAGATTACTTTAGTAAAACTTTTAAGGTAACAATTAATGTAATGCTTTACAAAATTACGCAATTATTTGATTTCATTTGACTAAATACTGTGTATAAACATTTTAAAGCAAACAGAGTCAAGAATAAAGCCATCCCTACTATCTTTAATATTGTTTGAAACAAGATGATAATCAACTTAGCTATGAAATGGCTAATTGATTATTCTAATTCATACATTAAAACAATAAAGGTAAGAAATTTAAATGATTCAAAAGACATTTAATTTTTGGCAAACACTGTTTTAGTTAATAATTTGTCATTTTAAGCCATTTGAATTCTTTTATCAGAATTTCTTTTTAATATTTAAGTTACCTATTCTAGAACATTGTATACATTTATTTTATTTCATTAACACTTTAATTGAATGCAATTTTAATACATATGAAATAAACGTTTGATAACAGCACTCAATGAATAGTAATAGTACATAATGGTAATATAGAGGGCGAATGATGTTTTTTCCTGATTTCTCATGTGTAGATTGATGTCTATATGGTACAACATAGCACTGTGTTGGTACCAAATTAAAACAATCTTTGCTTAGAAAATATTATTGTTTTAACTCATGCTATAACTGATCACATGGGACTTATACGCATATGCAATTGATGCTGTAAATTTTTTCAAGCAGTATTCAAAGAAAGTTTTATATTTGAAAGACAAATTACGATAATGTATAATTACTTTTCTTCTGTTTCTAAAAAATCTTGTGTAATATTTTTATACATCATAGTTACGTATGCAACTATATATTACAATACACAACTGTTCAAATGATTAGTGGTGTTCTGTATTACTAAGTTTTGTAAATTACAGCATCTATGTTTTCAAAAACTGGAATAAATTGAAAGTGAACAAACATGCTATTACATTGATGACAAGGAAAAACTTGGGAAGAGGCAATGAATTCAAGCACTATTCCTACCAAATCACGCTTCTTGCAAAAGTATTCAGGATTTGCGCGAATACTTTGTTCAAGTTTTTCTGGTGGAAAATGACACCACCTTAGAGGGTAATTCTAGTTTTTGAAAAAAGTTTGAAAGTACATATTGTAATGATTATAATGAGGTTAAGTCGTACCTCAGCATTTTATTTTGAGCGGTAGGTAAACAGAGCTAGGGTTGAATAAAGACGTAATTTCTTGACATATTTGTGTGATGTATTTTGTTCTGCTTCTTAAAAATGTTCTTTTGGGTTGAGTGGGTTGACCATTGATGGACCGCGTCTTGCAAGCCCCTGTTCCATAAAAAAGTGACTGAAATGTAATACATTTATGAGAGTAGAGCCTCCAAATTATCTCAGCCTGCAATGCTTTTCAACTAGAGGAAACGAATACCGCTCGCTGTTCCTACTTGGGGTTTACTTTGCCAAAGGCCGTTGTTACTTCTCAGTGAATCAAGAAACATGTCACGACCAATCTTGCTTGTGACCACAACAATAAGATTTTGGCATGAGTGCTCAGCAGCCAGATGCCCAATAAACTATTTGTTCAACGAAGTGCAGATGGTTTTGACTTACCTACGTATAAGCCTTAAAAATAAATATGCTACATTTTTTTGAAATCCGTGTATTGTTTTATTAGATAATATTATTAGTTATATGTTTCTTCTTCTTCTTGAGGATTTTATGTGATAACCAATTGATTTTTTCTTCATATATTTATCTTATATATTATTTCCTGTAAAATAAGATCCCTTTTGTCAACCAATACAAAGCCAACAGAGATGAATCAGTCTAAGTGGCTAGATTTTTACCGATTTCTGACATATATTACTTCCATTTAACTTTTAAAATATATTGTTTTAAATTAAGAGTAATTATCATAATTAGTGTTGATCCTAGATATTATGGTGAACTCTAATCTGCTGGTAAATGAGCCTAAAGATAGGAATGCGAACGCCAAGGCGTGCTTTCCTCAATGCTATTTAATAATCATTTTCAGACCAACGAGAACCTGGTTTGCTCGAGTTGAACGGAGACAATTTTTCAGTTCGTGCCGTCTGTTTACGATATTTTAAAAATAATAAAATCTACTGAGTTCCATGAAAAGCTTCCCTTTAATTTTATAAATATCATTGAAACATGGAGGAAGGGCAACTTTTTTCCCATTTTACAAAAACTAACTATGTAAATCAGGTCCATGTATCTTTTCAAGGGTCACTAAATCTAATAAATTGTATCAATTACTGAAAATGACAAACAAAAAATTTCAATGATAATCAGACACTCTAACATCAAATATTGTATATAAAGAGGTAGTAAATTATAAAACCTTTCATATGAATAAACTTTCTTGCTATTTTGTGTATATGCTTCTTTCAGTATAAAAAAAGTCAAGAGAAAAAAGAGTAAAACAACAAAATCATCAAAACCTGAAAGCAAAAGGCTCAAAAGCGCCGTAACCGATGAAAGAATAATATTAAGAGTAACATTATATTGTTTTAGAGCACGCAAAATGCTGCTGGTAACTGAAAAACAATAGTAGACAAACATTCTATAAGAAAAAGAAAATAAACAACCTTTAATAAAAAAGTACTATTGAAAAAAGTAGAAAAGAATCCTGCCTTACAGACTTCATCATGTCACCTTCAGGTAAAATTGATTCTAAAATGGATCTTTTTCTCTAAGAGAGACCTGACTTTCGTTAAAACAAAACCCTTGTGACCCGAAAGATCCCAGCGAAAAGGACTAATCACAAAAAAAAAATTCCCATAATTTTTTTTAATATGCCAATAAATTTTAGTTTAAAAAGATTTAAAGAATAAATCATTACTATATAGGGCAATAAAAACCATCATAATAGTAAAACGTTCACCAAATCAAGAAAAGTATTCAACTTACTCTAGCTGAATGCCCTGTGGGTCGGTTATCACAGAATCAAACCAACATTTCCCCGCCTAAATTCTCGGAATTGTCCCTTCCCCAATCTCTACCCAGAAAGGCAAATTACCTTTTGATTACTGCGCCATCTATTAACTGAAATTGAAAACAAAGAAAGGCCTGAGGAATTACAGACATAGTCTTCCAAGTCGAAGAGATTGAAATTAATCCCTTAAAAATAAAGAACCTTCATGAATTGCAGTGTAAAACCTTCTATGTTGCAAAATTAAAAGGGAAATCGTTATTATAAGATTTAAAAATAACTGACATTAAATATTGAGTCTTTCGCAGATGAATTTCAAAAACCCACCAAAAAAAACTAAATAATATCCGCGGGGAAGGAGTGGAGGGTTGAATGTGCATAAGTTTCGCATGGGTATAATAATAATCTTAAAGTTAAAAAATAAATAGCAATACGTAACTGGAATGGCTATCGCCATGATTTGTACAGTAAACATTTTACAAAGATTGAACTTAATAACATACGAGTTTTTATGTTACATTATTTTAAATAAATTTTAATTCTTGAATTTACTCCATAAGCAACCTTTATTTAATTCCATCACTTAAGCATTGATTTCTCACATAGCTGATAAATTAATGTTAATGAAAAGAAAATTTCGCAGTCTCTTTTATACGATAGGAGTATACACAATTTTAAAGATTTGTTGGAAGTCTACCAATGAGAGAATTTATAAAAAAAAAAGAAAGATTTCATTAGTTTCTGTTATTTAACTAAAAAAAAATTTCACATTGTGAGTCTTTAACTCTTGATTTAAATAATCCTATCCAGTGAAATGTGTAGTATCTGGCAACAGATCGAAAATCTATTTTTATATCGATTGACTTTGTAGTGTCTGGCAACAGTTTGGTAGATAGTAGAACGAAGTGAGCGGCGAATAAAGATGGATGTTTACCTTCTGATCATATAATTACTTTATTAATTATATTACACGCTCAAAAACACTACAGTGGTAACCTGGCGGACGTGATATTTTCGACTATAATGATGCACATTTGGACTGTTGTTCGTGAAGAATTCGTACGCATCTAAACGTTTCCGTTCCTGGATATGCTTTCGTTTTCGGATTAATTCTTTTTGTGAATTCGTCGCACTGTCTGTCTGCTCTCCTGAATTTAAAGGATTTCTTGCACAATGTCTGAGGTAGGTGCAGTTCAAATACCTGTCTACAATAGATCGAATCCTGCTCTCTGGTTTATTATGTGCGAAAGCACGTTTAAATTAGCTGTTCCAAAACCTATTACAGAATCTGTGACTAAATTTAACTATGTTGTTTCCCATTTACCTCCAGAGGTTGCGTCGCTTGTTCGCGATATTTTGATGAATCCTTATGCCACAGATCCTTATACTCATTTGAAAACGGAACTTATAAATAGGTCAGGTGAATCTTCACAACAGGAGATTCGTCAGCTTCTATCAGGTGAAGAGTTAGGTACTAGAAAACCTTCTGAGTTGTTAAGAAATATGAAACGTCGTGCAGAAACTTTGAAGGTCCCAGAAACATTTATGTTAGAATTGTTTTTACAGCGTTTGCCAACATCAGTACAAACTATCTTAGCAGCTGTTACAGACCTAACATTAGATAAAGCAGCTGAAATTTCAGATAGGATTTTAAAAGTTACACCTGTTCCTATGGAAATTCATGCTGTAAATAAGAACAATTCGAATTCCATGGAGGAAAAACTACTTTGCGAAATAGAAAAATTGAATGCACGAATTCATAAACTCGAGTTTTCTCGTAGTCGTTCTCCTTTTCGCAGAAACAGAAGTAACCAAAGATCGAGAGGGAATAGTCAAAATCGAAATTCGTCTGTTTGCTGGTATCATCGTCATTTCGGAAAAAACTGCAAACCTGAAAAATGCGTTTCGCCTTGTAATTTTCAGGGAAACGAAAACGGCGAAGAATAGACGCGACATGTTCTTTGCCGCAGACATCACGTCGCCTGTTCATTCGAGACCGGATATCAAATATCTCCTTTCTGGTCGACACCGGTTCTGACGTGTCTTTAATCCCTGCTAATACCTATCAAAAAAGAAACTCTTCGCAACAAACCCTTTTCGCTGCAAATTCTTCTACTATTAACGTATATGGACAGAAAACATTATCCTTGAATTTCAATTTAAGAAGAGACTTTTTATGGACTTTTCTGATTGCCGACGTAAGCATACCTATTCTTGGAGCGTATTTCCTCCATTATTTTGAATTGGTACCAGATCTCCGCAACAAATGCCTTAGAGATACAAAAACAAAATTACAATCAGTAGGCCATTTAAAGAATGCTGATCTCCATTCGGTTCAGATTTCTATTTCTAAAGATACGATTTATCATAAACTGTTAAAAGAATTTCCTTCTATTACTAAATTGCCTAATTCAAATCAACCGGTAAAACATACTACTGTTCACCATATTGTAACAAAAGGTCCTCCTGTGGTGGCAAAACCTCGAAAGCTAGCTCCAGATCGCCTTAAAATAGCGAAATCAGAATTTCGAAATATGATGCATCTAGGACATTTACGACCTTCGAAAAGCAATTATGCTTCCCCACTCCACATGGTTCCCAAGAAAGGTACTTTAGATTGGAGGCCTGTTGGGGATTATAGAGCTTCAAATTCTCAAACATTAAAAGATAAATACTCCATTCCTTGTATCGCTGATTTTACAGCCGAATTTCATGGATCAAAAATTTTCAGTCGAATCGATCTAATAAAAGCCTATCATCAAATTCCCATTCACCCAGAAGATATCCACAAAACGGCAATATGTACTCCTTTTGGTTTGTTCGAGAGTACAAGAATGCAATTCGAACTGTGTAACGCATCTGCGACTTTTCAACGTTTTATAGATGAAGTTACTCGTGGTTTACCAGGAGTTAACGCTTTTGTCAATGATATTCTGATTGCTTCTAAAAACCCTGAACAGCATTTCCAACATTTAAAAACCTTATTTGCAAGATTAGATGAATACGGCCTATGCATAAATGTTTCGAAATGCATATTTGGTGCATTGACAATAGACTTTTTAGGTTTCAATCTGTCAGAAAATGGAATTAAGCCTCTACCTAATAAAATCAAATGCATACTAGATTTTCCTAAACCAGATACTTTAACTCAGTTGCGTAGATTTTTGGGAATGTTTAACTTTTATAGATGTTTCATACCTAAAGCAGCACATATACTTGCTCCCATAGTACAGTTTTTGGAAGGGCATACTAACAAAAAGAAATCTCGTTCCAGTGTTTGCAAGTCATTCGAACAACTCAAATGGAATGAAAACGCAGAACAAGCTTTTCTTGCCGGTAAAAACGCGATTGCCTAAGCCACTCTTTTGAGACATCCTATTCCAGGAGCTCAATTGAGCCTATGGGTGGACGCCTCAGATGTTGCTACAGGAGGCACTTTATCTCAATTATCGCAAGGGAAATGGGAACCGATAGCCTTTTTCTCCATGAAACTGAACAAAAGTCAGCAGAAGTGGTCAACTTATGATAGGGAATTATTTTCAATTTATTCGGCTATAAGAAAATTCAAACATATGTTAGAGGGCAGAAATTTTTCAATATATACTGACCAAAAACCGTTAATTTACGCTTTTAAGCAAAACCCAAAAAATGTTCTCCTCGACAATTACGCCACTTAGATTTAATTTCTCAATATTCGACCGACATTCGGCGTGTGCATGGTTCTCAGAACATAGTTGCTGATGCACTTTCTAGAATCGAAGTTGATTCTATTACTAAATCTCCAATTTTAAATTTTAAAGAATTCGCAAGAGCACAGAAGGATGATTCAGATATTCAAAAATTCCTCCATAATGATGCATCCTCTCTACAATTAGAACTCAAACCCTGCCAGACTTCCAACTGCAATTTGCTTTGCGATACCTCAACTGGTGTTCCACGTCCTTTTGTTCCTACTTCCTTTCGAAAACTCATATTTGATCATCTACATAATCTTGCGCATCCTGGGATAGCAGCTTCAACCAAACTTATTAGTGCTAGATACGTATGGCCAGGTATGAAATACCAAATAAAACAATAGGTCCGGTGTTGTGAATCATGTCAGAAATCGAAAATCCAGAGGTACACTAAAACGCCTCTAGGCACATTCTCTCTTCCCGATGCCCGATTCACACACATCCACATCGATATTGTAGGTCCCTTGCCACCCTCTGAAGGTCAAATTTATCTTCTCACGATAATTGACCGTTTCTCCAGATGGCCAGAAGCAATACCTATCCCAGATATGCGAGCAAAAACTATATGCCGTGCAATTTTCGATACATGGATCTCTCGCTTTGGATGCCCATCTGTAGTAACTTTTGATCAAGGATCCCAGTTGCGTTCATCAATGTTTGTTGAATTTACTCGCATGCTGGGAACTCAAAAGATCAGAACAACTCCGTACCATCCGATTTCAAATGGAATTGTCGAACGTTTTCATCGACATTTAAAATCGGCAATTAAAGCTCATAAAAATGAGAAAAGGTCAGAGTTAATCCCAATAATCCTTCTAGGCATCCGAACAGCCGTGAAAGAAGGTTTGCAATCTTCTAGTTCGGAACTTGTGTACGGAACCTACCTGTTGTTGTGAACCCTACGTCTTCCTTGTGACATGATCGATGTATCAGTCATTCCTCCTTGTGATATTGAATTCATAACTGATCTTCGTCATAGAATGCAACAGCTAAATCCTGTCGCAACATCCGCTCACTGCATCGATCGATTCTACATCCATCCTTCACTGAAATCTTCATCTCATATCTTCTTAAGCGTAGATCGTGTGCAGCCGCCATTACGTCAACCTTATACTGGTCCTCATAAAGTGTTGTGCAGAACAGATAAAACAATCACTGTTGACATTAATGGTCGAAAAACTACAGTTTCCCTGGACCGTGTCGAACCGGCACATCTTCTCCCGGAAACTATGTTATCTCCACCTCCAGTGATCAAAAACTTAAAAAGTACTGATGTTCATACATCCAGAAACGACGAACCTCCAACATATGTCACAAGATCAGGAAGACGTGTACATTTCCCAAAAAAACTGACTATTTACATAACTTAATTTTTTTCTCTCTTGTCTCTTCATTATCATTTACGGTTGTGTATTTTTTAAAGCATATGTTGTATTTTTGTGTCGTTCCATCGTATTATCCTCTGTCACTGGGGGATACTCTGTAGTATCTGGCAACAGATCGATTTCTCAATGATATAATGATCATATTGGCAGATACTGATCCATTTCAGTCGTGTTGATTATCCGTGATCGCCAAACTATAAGAGCCCCGACAAAATAGCCGGTGCCGAAATAGCCCAAGACAAAATAGCTCGTGCCGAAATATACCCGACAAAATAACCTTTACAAAAAAAATGGCGTATTGCCAGTAATACTATTATTATTTACTCTTTTATGATGCCTAACAATAATTTATTAGGGTGTAAAAGATGTAAATATTCCCGTATATCATATAACAATTATACGTTTTCTAATGTCAGTCAGAATTTTAATTTGGGCTATTTTGACAAGAGCTATTTTGTCGGGGCTATTTCGACATGGGCTAATTTGTCGGAGCTTTTTTCGGCTTGAGCTATTTTGAGGGGGTACCGTTGATAATCCTTCATCGACATTTTCGACACATGCTCAGCTTCTCCAAAGTTGCCTTTCACTCTTTTTTTTGTGTGTCCGCATCAAAATTCTTTGATGTATAGAGTAATTTACTTATCTATTCATTGCATCTAACTTGTTCTGTACTTTGCATTAAATGTGTACTTTTAGATCAAGATATAACATTTAAATGGATTTTATAAAGCTATTCTCAAAACATTGAAGCTCTATTATTTCATCTACAGTTATTCAGCCATTTCTTAATTTTGTATGAACGTGAGATCGAATTCGCAATGAACTTTTTCTTTCGTCTTTAATGGGTAGACCGATGTGTCTGCCGATTGAATGGATCACCTAAGAATTGAACAATCCCAATAACTGGTCCAAAAACTGTCTTTTAAGCCGTAAGAGATTTAAGAAAAATATGGTTCATGGCATTTAACTTTCTGTCCTATGAATCAAGAGAATTTGCATAAGTTCTAAAAGTTGGACAATAGAACAATTCGCTATAAAAAATATTTAAGCAATATTTTAACACGCATATTTCTAATGATGAATGTTTGAAATATTAGGAGTCAAGAATTTTGATGCTTTGCACAGACAATCCATATCCAGTACGCTAAATAAGAATGAAATATTCTGTCTCGATGATTGGTATAAAGGTTCGAAATAATGTTCTTCCTCGCAATCGTGTACACTCACAAATAAACTATACAGGATGATTTGACAACAAATTAATCGATTTTACATCGGAGCAAGTATGTGGGAATTTCATGTAGGAGTGCTAGTAATACACAAGAATCAAAGTAAAATTATTGTATATACGCTCACAAAATAGGTTTAGTAAACAGTGTGTCATAATGTTATTGGAGGTTCGCGTAACACACAGGCGTTAGTTCATATAAAGGGCTAATTGCGAAAGATCCAGCTTCATATTACCTTTGGTGAAAAGAGTTCATGATTATTGTACGCATCTGTTTGGAAATCTTTCACGATAAAAACTCACCTACCTTCGCCCCATTTCCAATATCCGCCCTATGCATTAAATGTATGTCTGTTAGCTCAGCGTTTTGTACCACACCTCTTCCTTTCTCTACGTCTTTGACTGAAATTACGATGGCTTGTTTATGCCCAATTACCCTTGAGGTTGTGGTGGCCTAATGCATTCGGTGCAGGAGGCGCCCAGGTTCGAATTCTGATTCCACTGAAGATCCGCCATGTGTGGGCCTGTTGCACGTTAATCATTTGTAGCGTATCAAACGTCCTCCCACTGGCATGGTGCGGAAATGTGGAGAGGGAGGTGCCAGTTCAGGTGTCGTTCGCAGTTCAAAATTACGAGGTCTGTCCCAAAATAGCTCTTGTGTTGCTTCAAAACGGGACGTTATTATAAATAAGCTAAGATAAGCCAGTTAATCTTAGATTAAATATCAATCTCTAATCAATTTCGCATTGTTATATGTAGAAATATCAGATTTACATATAGACGGGAACTTGCAATACTGATTTCTTTTAATGTGCTTGACCTATCCTCAAAGTTTGTCTGAACTCTTCCCTGTTTATAAGTTGCATAACAATAAAATCTCGATAAATCATCTCTCCTAACATCAAGACAAAAGTATTTCAGGAACAAAAGGTAAAAGTCCCATATGTCAAGATTATAGGACACTGCTGTCATGACTTTGGGTATCGTAGGTGAAGATTTTAGTTCAATATTTATAAGAACTCTTTCCAGTAATATTATTAAATTTTGATTTAGTTTCGTATTTCTTTAGAAAATACCATAGGATACGTTCCAACGTTCTCTAAGTTTCTATCCAAGATTCTGGAGCTGTTTGTTTTACTTTATTGTAAGAATCAAATGGGATAAACTACTGTTTAATGAGCTTCATTTAGAGAAAAAGCGGTGTTTCTTCTTTTGTAGTTTATGATTATGAAATATCAAAATCATTCAACTTATAATAAATTTGAATTTAATAATTTAGCATCACCGTATCCAAGATTCAGCTTGTAAAAGCATTTCATATTATAAATCTCAATATCTTTTCATCCTGTTTGGTTTGGTTTAATTAAATTCTACAAGAGCCAGATTTATCATGTAAACTGAATATTTAAACTGTATATATGTAATATGTATCTTTTTTATGTAAACTGAAACTGAATATTAAAGCAGTGTGAGTGGTCTCCCCAAAAATTTCTCGTATCCGTCCTAACGCGGGCGGGAAAAAAAATACACTTCGCGGTAGATACATGCATGATTCCCTAACACATGTGGGAAAAAATAATCCAAACTGCAGTAAAACACTGCAACTCCCCTAACACACACAAGCGTTTTGCCACTGCGAAGGGCAGATTTTCGCCAATACGAAAATAGCCTTGAGTTTGAATAAAGTAAAGAAAATCATTATGCGATTTGAACGCCTTTTTTTTAACCGATTGAAACGAAAATTGGACATATATCTACAATTAAAATAAGAAGACCGCATATCAATTTTTATTTATCAATGTGATAGCGTTGAGGAGTTATCGAGTTCAAAAGTATGCGGTTATACAGACCGACAGACAGTCAACCCTCTGACGGATTTAGTCCAAACTTTGATACGGATCTACATTCCTAATGATAAAACTGTGTATCAGCTTTTATCTATCTAGCTATTTAAGTTTTTGAGTTATTGTGTTCAGATGAACACGGGCAGTTAGACAGACTTCTGGTGGGTAGATTTTTTTCCAAAATTTGATAGAAACCCACAATTTATGTGTAAAGATCACATACAAAATTTCATCCCTCTAGATTTAATAGTTTTTTATTTATCATGTTCACAAACACACAGACAGACCTAATTCCAAAATTATGTTTTTCGGACTAGGGGAGGTCTAAAACGTGGAGATTCATCAAAATCTCGAGTTCGAATTTTTTGACGATTACAATACTTCTACTTTGTATGCTTCTTATACGAGAAAGTAAAAAGTTTTCAATGTATAAGGCTGTGTTGGAACTGGAACATGGAAGAACACCGTTCCCGTAATGCTTTTCTTTTACGGAAAATAAATAAGGAAGATTATAAGATATTTCCTTAAAACAATGAGATCTTTTTTTATTCCTTACCCTCGAAAATATGAAGAGTATTTCAAACCGATAAAAGTAATGAGCCACTGGTATGATGTTGTGGGAAGAGGTTAAAACATTTAAGGCTACAAGCATGTAAATGTGTTTTATACTTTCGTTCTGAAAACTCATAATACTTTCTATATTACTTAACTCATGTCATGATTTTAAGTTGAAATCACTGAATTGCTGTATAACTTGAAATTAATATAATTTTTTTTAAAATTATTCTTTAACGTTTTTGTTTTATTTCTGTTCTGAACTACAGTATTCATTATGTTAAAGTTTATAAAAATAAATACAAAATAATAACTGCAAAATATACTTTGTTTCAGTGTTGATATTTTATTATTTAACTATTTCATTACCTAAATAAAATAATTATACATTTTAAAATTGAAAAAAATATTTTATCGTGAAGTATTCTTCTGGTTATCCTACTTATCGCCCCTTCATTCTGTGCCTCTCCCCCCTGCAACAATACCACCCAGGTCAGAGCGTCCTGGCACTGCTTGATTTACGTCTACATCACTGACGATAGAGCTGCAAATTTCGTTTATAACTGTGAAAGGGATAATAAAGTTATTGTTATAAATTGAGAGATGTCAGTAAGATAACCAGGGCCATTTTAAAAAATTTGAGCGCCCTGGGCTGAAATAATTTGGTTCCCCATCAGAACCGTAAACAGGGATCCAACGAACGATCATATGACCCAACGAAAATACCTACTTAATACAATAATTGAGGGGAAAATGTCACCTATTCTCTGATTAATGTAACCTGTTAACTGATGTTATTTTGCAGTCCAGCTTCCGCCATCTCTGATATTTATGGTTAATTCTAACTGTTACGCTATATAAAAAGTATTTTTCAATTCTCTACTTTATATATATTAAATACAAATATACTATAATATACTTAATATTTAAATTAATATAATAAAACATATATAAACTGTATTTTACATAACATCTTTTAAATTATTTGTTTAATTGATATAAAAAAATGTATTTTAATTTATAGATTAAGACACACATGTTATGCAACATTGCATTATCTGTTGCTATCTAGATATAAGCCCTAATCGTATTTTTACTTTTAACATAACTAAACTTTAAATTATTTTTGGTTCAGAATTAAAACAAAATTAGTGGAGTAAATTTTTAAGTGCCCTTGGATAAATGGCGCCCCTGTTCTACGACCCAATTAGCCAACTGGATAAGATGGCCCTGAAGATAACCAGAAAATTAAACTTAAAGTAAATGTTCGTCGTCTTGCCGAGAAGATTAAAATTTGGACAAAAAAATAAAGCTAACCTTTAATCGCTCGCTGATATTTTGTGCAATTTAAATAATCGAAAGGCTGCCACTGAGCTCCAACGGTAACACTCGGTTTGCATTCTCCGGTAATCAATCTCCAATCTAGAATAAAAGAATGGCAACTTGTTAACGGAAGAAATTAGTTAAAAAAATTTTAAGAGGAAAGAATGCTTTTATATTTATCCATAAGAATAATTAACTAATACAGTCTCGTAAGCAAACTTGCTCCAAAAAAAATCTAAATTTAACATCGCAAAATTTATCATAAGCACATCTCAGTACGGTTGCATCGATCTTATGAAATTCTTCTATTCTTTGTGCAAGATCTAAAACCCGCACAAGCCGAAACCGCACGAGAAATAGACGAGTTGCCGCCAAATTTTTTGCCTTTTTACTGAGATAATATTTTAAATGGATACTACGTAGTTTGTGTACCAATTAGTATTTTCTTTTTAGATTCGCATTTCATGATGCATTAATAGAACTACTATCAAGTACTAACTTTAAATATGCATGTGCAATAAAACTTCTCCAAGCAGTCACCATCCAAAGCGACCATACCTCTTAATGATCACTTTTGTTTGGCATGAAATATTCGGCCCATAGACGTAATTTTGAAATAATAGGTAGGAACAGCCACTTGAACTCCTCTAAGCGGCAAGGGGGATCACCAATTCAATTTCAATGAAATCCATTCCTTTAGGTTCTTTGGCCTTTTATTAAGAGAAGAGGGATGAAAAAGAAGAACAGAAAGTAAGGTAAGTGCTCCAGTAGTAGGCCACGTACCAGTAGTGGGCCACTTGAATTTTTAAGTTGAAAAACAAGAAATTCCAACATTCCAGTGAAATAAGAGATCTGCCTCTGGTAGGCTGAAACCCTTATCAACTAAATACCAAAGGCACAGCCTTTATTTCCTGTTTAGTTAGGAGCTAGAAAGTTTGTTGCTGAAGTTGGTCTCTGAGAGAAGCATTTTTAGCTTATTCTTAGCGATTTCCTTAAGAGGTAACTCTTCATTCGACTATTTTTTAACATACATTCTATTTGTTTTTAAAATGAATTGTTCTTGATATTATTTGATTAGATAATGAATGTATTATAAACTATCTTTAAGTTAAATAATATTGATAATTTATGGATAGTGAAGGGTGGCCCACTTTTGGATCAATGTTTTACTAAATGCTCCAGTAGTGGGCCTAGGGAGGCCAGTACTGGAGTACATGTTTTCTCTCAAATAGACTGTTTTGTGATGTTTAATAAGAAGGTTATATCTTGTAAAGTCTTTTTAATTAATTAGAAGGTTATTTTTATCAGAACCAGTAGTAGGCCACATAGCCCACTTCTGATACACTAATGGCCCATTACTGGTACACTAATGGAACATTCTGACCAATTACTTAAATAATAAATATTTTATAGTACTGTTGAGTGAAAGACAGATATTCAAGAATTAGTTGGGCTCTGTAACGAGGCAGACAATAATAACTATCGCATTGCTGGACCATCGAAAAATATTCCATCACCATTTAAAAGGGCTCTTTTCTGGCTGCAGAGGGAAGATGATAAAAGAAAAAAAAGATTTATTCGACATAAAATATTAAGATTTAATATCCATAATGCCCCAAACAGAACTTAAAATGAAAGATCGATAATTAGCATATACCTCTTAAAAAAAATTGGCTGTTAGAGAAAAAATATAAATCTCATGCGACTAGAATCTATAAATAAAAGATTTCACCTATATCAAGCCATTTTTATTCCATTTTTTTATAGTGTATAATCTTAATGTATTGTTATTACTACTATATATAATGATTTTATTATTTTTTCTTTGGCACAATTGACAAATCTAGGTGGCCCACTTTTGGTATGCCCACTACTGGTACATCAAAAGTTTGCTATGCCCACTTCTGGTGCATAGGAGTGATCTAAGTTTTTAATTTTTAAAAAATTACGTTACAATTATTTTGATATTTCAGGTGATTATTATATTAAATAAAAGTTTGAACAACCGTAAAAAAATATAGATTAGCGAAACTTCTCAAAAGTTTAGATGATAATTGAAGAAATACCCTTAAGTGGCCCACTACTGGAGCATTTACCTTACATACACACAAAAAAAGGAAATCAAATCGAAATTAAGCATTCCTTTTCGAACGTGGAGAGGAAAGGTAGTTTCGCTCTCTACCGCACAGTATGAGGCCATGTTTACTAAAGACAGAGCAAGAAGCCATACTCTGAAACATATCCATGCGTGATTTTCTGAATCAGCACCAGCGTCTAGAAATGTCAAAATAGTAGATCGGCAATAAAGTTTGCCGAATCTTTCAATTGTGGGAGAACGCAAATAAGCAAAATCATTAAATTATTAATCATTATCTCAACAGACTTGGAGAAAAACTGATGATATTATTGTTCATTCCTCTACAGTTCCCGACTAATCGATTAGATATTTACTTTTTCAATTAAAAATAAAATTGAAATAAAGTTATATCCGAAAAAAACTCAAAGATCCTAGCAAGTATAAATTGTATCTACTTTCAAAAAGAATATAGAAATCTTCGAGTAAATACTTTTTCTCTAAATAAGCCTTCAAAACACTCACTGTGTCTCAATACTGAATTATGAAAACTTACTTTTAATTATAAATTCTGAATTTTTAATAAGAATTTTGTCTTCCAAATGGGAAAATCCTTCAGAGCGGCCAACCCCTCTGAAAGACAGATTTGCATGAAAGGAAGGGTAGCCGATGAAGAGAGGCTTCTCTGTATGACATAATCTTCAGTTTAGAGATGCTCCTTCATGTCGGAGTTTTATACAACACTTTTTATTCATTTTAGTATCAAAAGCAGCATTTAAGTGCTCACTAGTAAATGCAATACATGTCTCATCTCTTTCTAGAAGATTTGTTGCCACTGACGCGATTTCAGGAACGCAATCATGGACTTTATTGGAACAGATATAGGCAAACTGTATTTCTTATATTACTACTGCAAAATTCATTAAAAATCATAGTCAAAAAGAAATTTCAAAAATAAAGGTATATTTTGAAATTCAAATTATTTTTCATATTTGCTGACATTACTAAAAATTTTACCGAAAAGAATACCTTTATAAAGTTATAAAAGACGGAAAACTTGATAAATACACAGAAATCAATTCACAACCACTATAATGACATCGATAGCTTTATGTTATTCAAAGCAACGGATACTTGCTTTCTAAAATTTTTTGTAGAAAAATTTTAAACAAAAATATGATGTAGAAGAAAAGAATTATATGTTACCATTCAGGCACATGGGTTCAGATATAGCAGACTTTGTATGTTTAGTTTCAAACCAGATTAAAGTACCATTGTATGAAGTTTCTGAAGAAGGAACAGTCTTTTCAAAACAGACATCTGAAAAATACGACTTCGAATGTGAAACAGACCGGAAAATTACTATAGGTTTAATAAAATGCTTGAAATACGATAATTACTTAAAATGATAAGAAAAAAGTATTTCAGATGTGACATTACTTTCAACTGAATTATTTTTGAAAAGAGGAAATACATAGCATTAGATTTATTTCGATGTTATTTTTTTTTCAAAAATTTTGAATTCCAGACTTCAAAAATTGTAAGATTTAGTGACTCACAACCATAATAGTCGTCCAAACTCGTTTTACCATGCCATGTTAATCGCACCCATCTTCCAATGAATTTTGAAATACTATAAATAATTCAGAGATCAATATACTTTTCTTTGTTACTTACATTTATTTAATCATTTTTGAAGGTGGTAATTTATTCTTGTATTAAATGAATTACTTGTACCTGTACTTTCTCCGGGAATAAGGCGGTTTTTTCCCCGTGTTTTTGGTAATCCCGTTCTGCAACTTCATCCATTGGAAAGCGTATCCTCCAAATTGAGAATCATTGTATAAATAGAAACTCTGGCACATGCATTGTGTCAGACTGTGCTTAACGTCTACAGTTTTTGCAGGATATAAGATCATTGTATGCGTCAATTAGGTTAAACCAGTTAGTGTAAAGCTTTTGAAAACAAAACTATTTCTAAAAGGACTTAAATTAATTTAAATTTTGCAATCTCTAACCTGTTTTTATACAAAAACTGTCCCAAAATCAACTGTCCGCAAATTTAGAACAGTGCCGCATGGAGAACCGGCAGCCATGCAAGTATTGTACTGTTCATTTCAATATCCCGAGACTACCAATTTTGGATGATTTTTCTACGGAAAAGACAGATATACCAATAAAGCCTAAATTTAAAAAAGTAATACAAGCAATCCTATAGTATTTGAAGTAAACGAAATTCATACCGCAAAAACAAGGAATCCATTCTAGTTCACTTTTTCAAGGGCTAGAAACTATTCGAAATGGATTCAAAAGAAAAGGGTGACAGACAGTAAGAGGAAAGCATTTCCGGAGTTCTTTGTTGGCCGTGACGCATTTTATTTCAGTTATTCTTTTCCGTTCTAGTATTCATTTTCGTTTTGAACTGTGCTATTTTATTTTAATTCGAATCTTGTATATTTATGTTTATCATAGCTATTTCAAGTGGCAATAAAGCTTTCAGGAGTGGTAGTAAGAAGATTTTAGATAATGTTATCAAATTTTGTGACCGCGAGAAGCAGAAAATGGGGAATTAATTGCTCCGATCACACATCCTACAAAACGGGCCAGTCAAATTGACGGCGTTTCTGCCAGCACTATTAAAAAGATTCGCCGAGAAGAAGGAGATCAGCTGATTCCAAATTTTACGCCCCTTAGAAAAAAAAGTAAAAAAGGATGTTTTTAAAAAAATATCTATTGATGAATTTGATTGCAGCATTATAAGACGAACTGTGCATGATTTTTATGTCAAGAAGAAAAAAAGTTCCTTCTCTGAATAAATTGCTTCCTGTTTTAAAAGAAACCATGAACTTCATTTGGAGTAAGGAAACTTTATGTCAAACTCTCCATAAAACTGGATTTAAATGGAAAAGATGCCAAAATAAACGTATTATTTGAAAGGGAAGATATTATTCTAAAGAGAATCCAATTTTGAGAAATATTAAAAAATTCCGTAAAGAATGCAAGCCGATAGTTTATATTGATGAAACTTGATTAGACAGTAACTTGACTTTAAATAAATGTTGGCAATCGGAAGATTCTTATGGCATGCTCTAAGCAGGCAATGCTTTACGTCATATTATTGCGCTGTGTGTAGGGGGCTCGATGGGGTTTTTGTCTAATTCAAATCTTATATATAAAGCTAATACAAGGAAAGGGGACTATCATGGACAAATGAATTGAAATATTTTTGAGAGGTGGGCGCGAAAAAACTGATACCTAATTTGCCAGAAAATGCCGTGGTTATTATTGATAATGCGCCATATCATTCCGTGCAAATGAATAAAATTCCAAATTCCAATAGCCGCAAAAGAGAAATTTTGGATTAGTTCGCAGCAAATTCTATTATTCATTCACCTGATGCTTTGAAAGTAGAATAATTACAACTTGTAAAATTAAATGCCCCCAGATTTAAGACTAATAAATTTTATCTCATACTTTAAGAACATGGTTTTAAAGTACTTCGTCTTCCACCATACCATTGCGACTTGAACGCAATGGAATACATTTGATCAGATATTAAAAGGGAAATTCTCAATATAAATCCTGCAGCTGACTTGGATATGAGTAAATTACTTACAGTAACGGAACAAGCCATAAATAAAACGTCCAACGACAGGTGGCAATCTCATTGCAAGCACGTTAAAAAGCTTGAATTAAAATACTGGGGAAAAGACGTTATTATTGAAGAAATGTGTGAATCCCTTCAAATTTCATTAATGGAAGATGAAGAAAATGACACTGAGCATGATAGTGAAGCCACAATTTCAGCAGAAAGTGAGGATGACAATATTTAAAGGTAGATTTTAACTAATTATTTTAGGTTATTAACTAATTATTATAGGTTATATTGAAATTTATAATATTTTTAAAGCTTTCCGAATTTTCAGCAAATCAATAAATGAAAATAAAATGTTTCTACGTACTACTATGTAAAGTGGGAACATCTTCCCCTCAATTTTTTTGCTTCACCCTTATTATGATGAAAATAACTCTGCCCGGCGCATGCGCAAAAGCGAAGAATAGAGTATCTTGTTTTTCACAGTCTAAGAGCAGAAAAAAGCCAAGGTATTTCCACAATCATCCTTCAGTCCAGACTCCCTTAATGTGATTTCTGACTCTTCTGATGTTAGAAATTAGGGGCTCAGAAATTTCCAACAGATGGCCAAAGTCCTGGTTGCAGTAAAGAAGGGCCGCTCTGATGCCAAATGGCAAGAGAAGATTCGTCTGTGTCAAAATTACAGAGCGATACACCGAAAAGGAACAGAAATGTAATGATACTAACAGAAAGAGCGAATAATTGTTGCATATGTACTCTTAAAATCAGAGTTAAATTTCGGTACTTTCTTAAACTTCGCATCCTTACTTAAACTAGTTCACAGCCCTCTCTGCAATTTGCTAAAAACTGAACTACAAGCTTACAACTGTCGTCGGAGACAGATAGCCTCCCTCAGAAATATAAACGCCGATGATAGCTGTTTGGGGACATAACACCACAGCATACCCCCCGAACTCGGAGCCAGGACGGCTCCCTGTCGGTTGGTTGGGTATGCGTGAGACTTCATTAAAAAAAGCCAGAGCAAAAAAAAAATTACACTTTCTATAAAAAGATATAAAAAAACATGACATTTAAAACAAAAGAATATAATACGTTTTTAAAGTTCAGTCTTTCAGATCGTTGTGTTGTTGAATTTAAGAGGGTCGTGCCCTGTGTATGGAAGAAGAGAGAATATGAGTACATAGGGTTAGTTGGGTCTGTGGCTAGTTGCTGTCGCCATCTTTTGGAAATAAGAGTGTTTCGTTTTCCGCGATGAAGTGGATGAGTTTTTTTATTTTCGCCCTAGAATTGTTAAACAGCTTATGTGTATTAATTTATGAATTAACCATAAGACACAAATGAAAACTTAGCCTACAAAACTAATATTCAAAAAACTTGCCAGCACTCAATAACTCCACAGAAGCAGTAGCCCATTCTTTAATTCTCATTTGCCTATTCTTGATATCATGCTCCAATTTCCAATGAAAGTCTTTTTCATTCCGAAACATGGTCTGCAAGCTTCCGTTCCTCTTAATATAAAAAAGAAACTGGAGAAGTTCATAACTGCCATTATGTCTCCTAAAGTATATTTAAGAATTGTTAAGAAAAGTTGTGTAATAGATACAAGAAAGAGCTTGCATAAGAACTATTTATTCCACACAAGAAGCATTAATCCTGTTATAAATTTCAAAAACCAAAAATAAATTTTCCCACTTTCAATCGCGGAATTTTGTCACTCTAAGGGAAGTTTGTCTGTCCCTCCGTCCATGTTGCATCTGAAACTATAACTCAAAAAGGAAGGAATTTGATGGATGAAATAATATATATATATATGTATGTATGTATTAGTCATCCATCATGATTTTATCTCCAAAATTGCAGGTCTGTATCAAATTTCAGATAACATCAGTTGACTGTCCGTTCGCTTTTATGCGAATGCGATTATTCCAAAACCGAAAAAGCTAGACAAATGAAACTTGGTATGTTATCTTGATCATTAAATTTTAATTTGACTCAAAAAGATTTATTTTTTACTTAACTCAAAAATTATTAGCATCTCAAATCTATTATTACGATTTTTATCTTCCGATTTTACATTTATCAATTATCGTACTTAATCTTTTTTATGGCTCTAACTTTTTTACTAGTACTGCATTTGCGCTTGGGGTAATTGGAAACATTTTCATTTAATGCAAATTATTTTAAGATTTTTTACAAGAAACAACCCCCAAAATATATGTGGAACATTAAAATCTTCCCAGAAATCCTCAAAATTATGCGAAAATACTCTTACTTGCAGAAATTCGTGATTTTAAATAAATAGTTAACACCCTGTTCCTATGGTCAGTTTTTCGGCGATTCACTAGCATTATTGGAGATTTATTGCCGGTCGAATCTTTTCGGTCACTGGACGGAGGATAAGCCGTACATCGAGCAAGAGTTGCAGAAACACTAATCATGGGAAGGGGGTTTATTTAGTTTAGCCAACGTCATAAGAACGACGGTTAGAAATGAACAAATCTAAATTACTGACCTTTGCGAAATATATAGATCATCCCATTCTGGTTTGCCAATGGCTGGTGGGACAGCTTCCATCAAAGTAGCCATGATTTTATTCCATTGACTTCTGCCTCTCGAAAAATCAATTCTTGAAAAGTCACTATACTGCCTTAACCATGATATATTGTACAAATTTATTATGTAAGTTGCAGTATCTGTTAATGGAAAGAAAAAATATGAAGTTTAATTAGAGAAAATAAAATTTAGAGTGTAAAACATCTGAAATGCATACAAAATTAACTATTGAGATTGTTAAAGAGTAAATTGAGAATCTGTGTTAATATAATGCTTCAATCCCTTTAATGGAAACTAATAAGATTTGATACTTTCTCAGACCTCAAATTTCATTGATTGGTTTTGGGAGTTTTTTAGCGTAAGAGCCAGGTTTGGCTATACTGCGCCAGACATATGATGGATAAATAGGTACATGGTGACATATGAAAGATATTTAAAATATTAGAATTTTTTCAACTTTTTATGAGTATTAAATCTTGACTAAAATCGATTAAAAGATAATGATGTGAAAGTGAATTGCAATATAAATTTGATGACAAGACAGAAAAGGAAGCGAATTAAATATAAAATGCTAAAAAACCAAGTTAAATTTGAAATACAAAGAGCAAAATTAAACAGTCCATCATTAACAGAAGGAAAAGAAATAACAATCCTATCTCTGTTTGCACTTTGTTGGAATAATAACGTCGGAGTAGATTTTCTCCCGTTTTCTTGTTTTAAGTGGAGGCGGAGTAGGAGGACGCACAACTTCAGGTGCATCCCCCTAAATTTTCAGACATATTGTTTTCTTGAGTGTAAAAACTCTTCAATTAGTTCACTGTAGTATCAAATTCTTGTTAGTACTTAACTTGTCAGCATGAAAAATTAAAATCTATCACTGACCCTCAAAGAATTGTGACACAAACTGTACTTTTGTGTGTATGATCCTTAAGGGGACACATTACCTTCTCCACATTTTTTTTATTTGAAGCATTATTGAAAAAGTTTTGATAGCAATGAGACTTAACAATCATCCAAAGTCATCTTGAAGAGAAAAATCCATTTTGATCTACTTGTTTAGTTGAAATTTAATTTTAAAAAAATTCAATTTTTTAAAATCCCTACTACTTTTTTATATATGAATATTTTTGCTAAATTTTATTTGTAGATTCACTGAAATATACTACACAAAATTGTGCATGGATTTTAAGGTGTATTTAATATTCTCTTAAATATAGATATTTTACTGAATTATATGCTGAAAAATGAAGAAAATTATCAGTACCTCATATTATATCTTGCATATAAAAAAAACTAAGCAACTGAATGCTTACTGCATGAACAGTTTTATTACATACATAACGATAAACGTTTTCAAAAAATTTGAAACCTCTATCCTAAAAAGGAAAAAAGCCTTAGCATTTTGAAACATGAAAATGCAGAAAAATCTGACATGGAGAAAAAGCTTTTTAAAGTTGTTTTTTGAGCATGTTTTTCTTTAGTCATCGTAAATAAAAATCTAAATAACTTCTGAAATATTAAAGGTACAAATTTGAAATTTTTATACAATAAGTAGAACAATAAGAGCAACGAAATACGCTAATAAAATGAAAATTACTATTTTGGCCATTTTTGGATAATGTGTCCCTTTGATAAAGATGACGTTTTTATACCCATTCAAACTTTCAGTATCCGTAATGGTTGCAGGATCTGAGTGATGACACGGTGTTCTATACAAACATATTATCATATCTATCCTAACTGTAGTTCCACTAATTTGAGCTGCTTACAAAATAGACTCCTTCGTATCTTAACAAATGCACATTGGTACATCAGAACTTCAGTTATTAATAAAGATTCAAAAAGAGAATCATTAGATAAGCACATTCAGAACTTTTTTCAATCGAATCTGGAGGTGTAAATCTCTCAATAGTATATTAAATCATTCCAACAAATCTTACAAAATAGACTCCTTCGTATCACAACAAAAGCACTTTGATACGTTAGGAATGCATTTATTCATAAAGATTCAAAAACAGAATCAATAGATGAACGCATTCAGAAATTTTCCAGTAGAATCTGGAGGTGTGAATCTCTCAACACTGTATTAAATCATTCCAACCAGTTAATCCAATCCTGGCTAATCCTTGCTCACAATAATGGTAGGCTCAAATATCCTTAAATCACCACAAAATGGTCTCTTCCCCTTAAACCGACATGACGAAAAAATAATATTCACGTTTCCACTCAGCTGGTACTTCCGATTCAAAATGCCTGTCTGCATTCCTTCCTCCCTGAACAGTCGCATTATCATTTCTAACAAATTCACGTATCTTTCCCTATCAAGAGATCCCCACTGGTGAGTGACGAAACATCCCACAGCGAGATTGTATATTTGGTACAATTATCCTGGTTTGTTTATCCGATTTAAGAGGCAATTAAAACTAAGCATAAGTGCCTTGCACTGGCACTCATGAGGGGAAATATTAATTTTCATCACTAAAATCTAGTTAGCACTAAATAAGTATTTAAAAGGCCGTGAAGGATGTCGAAAATTATTTGCAGTTTTAAAGCCAGCGTTAATGTTTCTTCACATATCTATAGTCATTAACAGCTCATATTTACAATACATCTACATTAAAGGATAATGAGTAATACTTTTTTGCTTATCATAATTCTGTGGGGAAACTCCATGAAATAAATCCAGTTTCATTTAAAATATATTTATTACCCTAAATATTAATTATTGTTATTTAAAACTAAATTCTGTTCAAATATATTATATGTTACTCTTGGATGCATTAGAATCAAATTACCAAATTATTTTCGAATCAAATTACCGTCTGATTCGAAGTAACGTTACGTCGCTTGACGTTTCCTAACTTTTCAGATTCTTTGTCAATTTTTCGTTCTTCCTACATTTTCAAATTCTTTCCCAAATTTTATATATTCAAATTCTTCCTCAATTTTTTTATTTTTTCAATATTTTCGAATTCTTTATCAATTTTTCGTATTTTCTATATTTCTAATTTTTTGCCAATTTTCATCTTCACTACATTTTCAAATTCTTTCTCAATTTTTCATGTTTCCTATATTTCGAAATCCTTTGTCAATTTTTCGTTTTTCCTATATTTTCGGATTTTTTTTTCCAATATTTTATTTTTCAAATATTTTAAAATTCTTTCATAATTTTTCGTATCTTCTCTATTTTCAAATTGTCTTTGAGTACAGAGGGTGATTTTCTTTTTTATGGCAAAGAAACAGCATCAAAATTTTTCAAAGCTTGCGATATGGTTGAATTTATATAAAGTTGAAAAAAGTTTATAGAGAAAATTGTATGAGCCGTACAAGAGTGTATGTTTTCAAGTTGGATCCGAAAATGACGAAATTTATGACTTCCAAAACTTTGACAAATGTCGAAATATAGTATAACATGTGCTTTTATCTTTGCGTGAAAATCATCGAATCACTATTAGTGAGTTATCTGAAGAGTACAACATTATCTATGTTTCAGTCCAGCACTTTCTGAAAGAAGATTTGGGTAAAAGATGTGCGTTTGCCAAGTTTGTGCGTAGAATATCCTCTGCAGACCAGAAAGAATACCAACTTTCAGCAGCTCTCGATCTCCTTGAATGTGCTCAAAATGAGGGAAAACTTCTTGAAAATGATTGTAACAGGGGATGAATCTTAGTTTTATGGCTATGATTCAAGGAGATTGAGCATTCAAAGAGCTCAAAAGCAATTTTCAACTTAAATTTATCTGTTGTTGTTGTTTCTTATTCCACTTGTTCTAGTCCTCAGCTAGACCAAGCCCACAGAAAATCCAAAACTATAGGCGAACGATTCATGGTAAAGGAGGAGAGTGCAACTTCTTTTGGCACTAGACCTTGGACGCCCGGGGGAAGAAGTCTGACTTTGTCCATTGTCTTTGTGCTTTAGCTGGGTATTATGGAATGGCCTCCACGCCTTGGGTGACCCTTCCAGGAGAAAAAACTCCAGACGTACATCGCCCATTCCTGCCAGGGCCACCACCCCCGCCACGATGAGGCAGCATAATAGGACTTGTGGGGGGGGGTAAATTTATATACCGTAACAAATGCACAGGCAGCACAACACGAATACTTTTCAAAGATCTATGTACACAAGTGACGGCAGCGACCTTGTAACTTCGGCACATGCGTAGGAGGGTTCAAGGTCAACATTTGCCAAGCGTCTTCACTTAGCTGTTTTAAGCAGACCATTCACATCTCTTCTAAAATGGAATTTTTGAAATATGGGAAGAAAAAAGCAATCGTCAGTTTTAAAAACTGATGGAAATTGGCATAGAAGAATGGCAATGCTGGAATTCAAACGAACTCAAAATCCAACACTTCATGCGCCGATTACAATTTGGGGCCTGGATTAGAGGATAGCGGCACATCAAAGGATCTGCCTACATTGAGACCTCGTATCGAGGAAGAAATGAAACTCGAAATCTTCCGCGTAGGGGAAGAGGAGGGAGGGTGGGTAGAATTCTGCGACTTTGAACCTTGTCTCAAAACAAACTTTGTAGCCACCGTGAATTACGTGCCTCATTTTTCGACTTGAATGGATGAAAAAAAATCAATCTTGGGACAAAGGGAATGGAGCCCAGCTTTAGCTTTAAAGATAGGTCACCAGTCCCGATATTTTTTGATAACGCCTGATATTCCAAGTCTGTAATCGCGATATCCAAGTAGAGAAATTACATGTTGTATTAATTTAAAGTTCCTCGTGTTTCATTTCAAAATTAAAATGCTTATATTTACTTGTGGGCGTTTATGTTTTTGTTCTGTGTGAAATTTATGTCATAGATGGCCAGATAGCTAGTAATGTAAAATTTTGCTAGAAGCTGACTGTGCATAGCAGATGAAAATCGTCTAGGTAACTAAGACTGCGTAATTCTCAACGCTGTTATACATAAGTTGGAAAGTTGGACATAAGTAAGAAATATAGTTGGTCTGAGAAATGTTTCCTATAGGAATTCTTGAGTCAAACTATCTCTTAAATCTATTATCCACGATGACACAACAAGAACTAAGCTCTCAGTGTTCATATCACACAAGTTAGTGGGGTAACGGCGTTCCATTTAACACAGCATAAAGGGTTTCTAAACCGTTATTCTATCTTATCTTATTAATTATTGCCAATATTGGAAATTTAACATATATTTCCATTACCACTTTAAGAGATATTGTATTTATAATTTTTTTATTTGTCAGCTTGCATGAGAGTTGTGACTTCATTAATCATTTCTAATCTTAACTTCAATGGTTTCTGGTTTGATAAGGAAATATAATCAACAAAAGTTTGGCACCACAAAAACTTTAATATATTGCATGCAACTACATAACTTCTGTATACACATGAGTTTGCATACTGCTTATTGCTGAACGTGTTTGTTTCGCGATGCTGTGCCTAAGAAATGTATTTCGGATCATTAGAATATCAGCTAATTTAAACAAGTTTCTGATTCCAATTACTATCACGTTCAAATATTGTTCGTACTGATCTCATCATAAGGACAGTAATCATACCTATCACTTTTAAAACTTTAATTAATGGTCTCTATTAATTGCAAGACTTCCAGTATAAACATAAAAACATCAGAATTGAAAAACTGTAGGAAAAGACAACGAGTGACGATCGTTATTTAGCCGACCAAGAAAGCTGAGATGTCTAACTAAAACCATTATATTGTTCTATTAGCCCCTTCGTTTACAATTTGTCTGACATGTGCATCGAATTAGAGAATTTTAGCTATTTCAATCCCTAATTAAGTCAGCGTAACAATTAGTTTTAAATACGAAAATGACTTGGACACACTTAAATGTCTCAAGTATCCTTTACCATCTGATACAGAATGAAATAATAAAAAATATCCTAAATATGCGGTGTCATCTAATTAGGAGGTTAAATAAATTCTTAGGTCAAGGATTTAAACGTTAAATGTCCGGAAAAGAAGCAGAAACAAAAAACCATGACTTAATAAATGAAATAATCCTACCTGAAAAAAAGTAATCCAATTCTGGTGATTCAAATTGGTATTTGTAACCATCAAGCAAAACTTTACAGCTATATGAGCCTTGGCGGAAAGCAGGTAAATAATGATTGGCATTGACGGGATCAGGATATGAGCTGAGGTGCAGAGAGTAATTATGCACATGAATGGGTACTCCATTTCTAAACCAATTGTAGTAGAGCCGATTCCCTTTTCCGCTATTGTTATACGGTATTGTATTTTCGAAGAATATTTCACATGTGAAAACATCTTTATTGATGTCTGTACTCAAGACGAATTCCGAATACTCTGGCGATACTTTTACAGTTGCAACTGCAAGAAAAAAATACTTCAATATAAGAAAATGTAATTTTCAGTATATAAGCATTAATTTCTTTTTGCGTTAATGCATTCAGTAGTTCTAGAAATAGTTATTATTTTATGTATTAATTCTTGAATGACCACTTATGTTCTTTCATCTTTTTAGTTATTCCTTATGTTATTCAGTTGAATCAGAAAGTCTTTTATAAATTAATTGTTAAAAATAACCAGTAATTACTCGATAAATATGTCACTAATTTTTTTTACGTTCCTTTGAACGTTAGTTACTCAAAGGTAAAGGAAAATATGTTTGGATTTCTAAATTAGGTTATAATTTGGTGCACAGGATTGTCAAAATTAAACTTCCCATCTTAGAGATGTATGTAGGGAGTATTATAGATAATAATGACATGAGATTTGGACAACAGACACTTCAACCAATGCACATGAGATTTAAAAAATTAATACAAAAGTTTGCTATTAGGTAGCGCTCTGACAGCTCTGGAATCTTTCGAAAAGGTTATACATATATATGCCCACTATGGTTTTCCACAACCCTTTTCAATTTCGAAACAATATGCTCTACAGGTGACCGTAGTAAATACGCAATTTCGTGAATATGCCATCAAATGTTCTCTTTTACAGGCGACAGGTCTGTGGATTATTTTCGGTTAACCTGATGTTGTCAAAAGAAGTCGCGTTAGATCAGATGAGAAGGCTGGCTAGTTGCTTCAACGATTGCGTCTTGGATTCTCGCCTCAGTTAATCAAAATTATTCACTCGTATCTCGATTCTCGTAACTTTAGGGTACGAGTGGAAGGTATTATCTCTTCCCTTAGACCTGTCAAGAGCGGCGCCCCGGCTAGGAATAGTCTCATCCATACCTTCAACAGATAAGATACAATACCATCAACGATATTCCTAAGACTCCACACTGTCACTTAGAAATCTTTGTGATTATACCGCAATCATGACTAAACACTTCATTGCACGTTCAGTTATAAAAAATTTTCAAAACTATGTATTCCAGTTACAGCTCTGGCTCGTCGACTGGAGAATTAAAGCTAATCCAACCAAATGCGCGTGCCTAATTTTCACTAAGAAATGCGTATGTCACCGTTAGACAAAATCCAAATATTCGGCCAATCTGTCTCTTAAGTCACTGAATACAAGTACTGGGGTTATTATTGGACCATATCAAAGATATTTCGTCCAAATTTTCCTAAACCTTCCTCAGATTCGCAACGAACTTCTTCAGTGCCTCCTTGCTCATGGCCTTTTTATTTCCGACTCCCAAAACGGCCTCGTGTCATTTTGGAACAATATTTCAGCCTTTTTCCATCAAATAAAAAAAGACGTGCCGACTCTTAACTAAGATGCTTTTTTTAATCTTTCTTATTGCTTATTTATTTGCTTCAGTTTTAGAGCACAGGAAAAGCATGAAGAACTAAAAACCGATCTGGTTGAGGAAAATTTTGATCCGACTCTTAACTGGCACAACAGTCCCCTTAATTAAAACTATTCACTCGTACGTTTTTAAGAGGGCCAATCTAATGGACACATACGATGCGTTCATTAAGCTATGTGACAATGATACGATGAATTACAGGTTTTAATTTGACATCCTAAGTGAGGGCTACTGCCCTATACATGAATGATACATACCTTTGTTTTTTTCAGAAAAAATAAACTAAAAATTAATCGTATATTTTTATTTAAGGTAAAGACAATAGAAAGGAAACCTGAAAATCGAAATTCACTTACCAATTCCTATAGGATCACGCTCGCAAATAAATATTTTATCCGAACAATTTGCTGTTATATTATTTACAGAAGAACCTCCAAAAAGTGCGTCAATTCTTTTAGTAGCGCACACTGAAGTATTCGTATATCCTGTAGATAAATAGAAAAAATACATCTGAAACATAATGCATAATGGAGAAACGATTTAAGAGTTTACTTTGTCACTAGTTTTCTACAAAGTGCTTTTAACAATAGTAATAAGCAACAATTAAAAAAACAAATATTTTTTCTACAATGAATATTCAAAAACTAATGGAAGGTGTGTCTTAAAGAAGTATGATTCATGTTAATAAACTAATTGTATAAATTCATGTTCACATGATAAAGTTAAAAGTGAACAATATCGTTTTAAATTTTGTATCTACTGCGTATAGTTCAATTGATGCTCATAGCGGTAAGAATAACTCATTTGCTGATTAAAATATTTTTAAATTTTCTACTTCATATTCGTTTAGATAATATATTTCTAATTTTTATATTAAAATTTTAATTCACTGTTTACATTTATTATCTCTCAGGTTCTAATTTATAAACTTTAATATAATTTTCTAACTTACTCTCTTTCTTACTAATTGTATAAATTCATGCTCGCATAATAAACTTAAAAGTGAACAATTTCGTTCTTGTTACGTGATTCATACCTTCTATTTTTAATTTTTTTATTTTCTTGTACAAATTAAGATAATCCTTATTCTGTGCTACATCTTCTGCAATCTTCAAACAAAATTCTTTTCCTTCTGTAGAGTCTGTGCTAGCTGAATTTGCTTTAAACGGCTTGACGCAGTGTTTCTCAGTCAGTGGAACCAGATAGAAGAAAAACCAATCTTTTGGGCAGGCCAAACCTGAAAATATTTTTAAAAAGTTTATGTTTATTTTAAGCAGCAGAGTCTTAGACTACAATCTGCAGGCGGTGAGTAAAATAAATAAGAGCAGAAAACAAAGTATTACATTAAAGTAAAAGAAAGCATATATTCAAGAAAAACACAAACTCTCCAATCTTATAAATCCAAAATATCATCTTAAAAAATCACTATCAGCTTTCTGTGAAACAAGGTGAGTTCAAATCATTTTCTTCTTCATCACGTTCTGGTCGGTCCCCTCGTGACCAAATCTTCACTGTAAAATGTGAGTTCCGACGGTTGTACTTCCCACGACTTGTTGAGTCAATGCCACTTCGAGTTGCTGCACTTTGCCGGACAGAAGGCGGCCACACACAATATTAGGAGGTATCCCATGACTTTTGGCTTTTCAGTGTATATTGTTATTGTATGGTACTATTATTTGCTACATTTTTACTATTTTATTGTGAGTACTCTTTCCTGTATGCTAGCTGAAACTTTATAGCTTCCTGCTTGCTTGTTTTCTTGCATTTTTATTATTGCTTTTTCGATTTTTTTAAATGTTTTTATTAATCAAGCAATTGTGCATATGAGAGTGAATATTAATTGCAAATTTTAGTACTTCCGTAATTAGGACTGTTTTATTATAGCATCTATTTCATGAAGCAGCGAACCTTGAGTTAGAAACTATTATTTTATTTTGTTAAATGCAAATAATCCGTACCAGTAGTTGTTTGTATGCTGAGAAATCGGGCTTGATGCACAGCCTACCTTCAGTCGCCCAAAGATCCGTCGTCTATACTGTAGTTGGTTTTAACTTGGAGTTATGCTTTGAACAAGGAAGGGGCTTCCCAGATAGCACGTAAGTTTGCAGCAGGTTTGATTTTGACTTGATATTACCTTGTCATAGTAAATTTGACGCGTCAAACTTGAAGGGAACTTGTAGCAAATTCGCCGTGACAACTAGCGCCACCTTCCTTGCATTGCAAGCTTGCTGCAAGTTCACCGTGACAAATAGCGCCACCTCCTTTGCAATGCAAATTTGCAAAACAAGCTTGATGCAAAGATAGCACAAAGAGATAATTATCTTTGTCTCTGTTTAAAAAAAACATCCGATTTTTAATAGCATCTCCTAGACCGTCCTTCTTTTTATTAATTCAATAAATCAATGATAATTTGTAAAAAAATAACTTTTTTATAAAAAAAATCTTAAACATTTTCCATCTTTTTACTAAATATAACACTCGCACTTTAAAGAAAACTATATCGCCTTTTTCTTAATGTTGAAATTTTAACATTTATAAACAAAATTAAACCGAAAAAACAGTCAATGTTTATTGAAAAATAATAATTTATACATTTTGTCCCATTTTTAAGTAATTACTTTTGAACTCTAATTTCATAATTTATTCTACTATCAAAATGTAGTTATTAGCGAAAATCGCTCTCTCCTTGACTTCAAATCATATTCTCAACTCAAAAAATTAATGAAATCAAGAAAATAGTTTAAAATAAATCGTATACGAATCGAATCGAACGATGTATTAGCGAAATCTATCTTCTTCTCGCAGAGTTTAAGTGACCGAACGGTTAGCGCGTCTGCTTCGGAACTGTAGATCGCGAGTTCTATCCCGGGTTGTGTTCGTACTCCGTTTTTGCTATAATTTGCAATGCAAGCTTACTGCAAATTCGTCCCATGGTGACTTCGAAGCTTGCGTTAACTTGCTGCAAACTTGTTTCACACTTGCACTCTTGTCGTGTCAAATTTGCTGTAAGCTTGCAGATTTGCAGTGCAAGTCTGCTGCAAATTTGCTGCAAACTAAAATTGCTATCTGGGTTTGGGGGCTCACACACCCTCTTAGGGTCTTGAATCGTAGACTGTCCAGAATGTTTTGTATTGATTTTTTGAACTTTCCTTATCTAGACTTTCTAGATGTGATTGTAATATAGTAACAGGTCAGACACAAGAGCGCATTTAGGGTACGAAACAGAGGGTGGCCTCTCTTCCCTTCCAGAATGACTGACAAATGGACATGTTGCAGTTTGGTTTTTTTCTTTCGCTATTTCAGCTGGGTGGCTAGCCGTAATTCAAGGAGCAAGAGGTTTGTTATAAGGCTTTCGGGGGCACTCACTGATTGCCCCAGTATGCAAGCTGTAAGTACTGATAGAGAATGCTTGAGCATTCACCCTTGGGGAATCCCACTTGGTAACTTTGTTTTTATCCTTCTTATTTTTAAAATTTGATCATTTTATTCTTGTATTTTTATTGTTGTTTGATTGACGTGGACTTAGATGGATTTTATTGTTTTCTGGACTGGTGAGAAACCACGGGGTCTGTTTTTGATGTTCCTTTGTGGGATTTTTAATGATACTTTACAAAAAAATTTATTGCCTCCCTTTTACTGCTGTGTTGTGCTGAGCTTGTGCTTGTGTTTTGCTCATTTCGATGCATACTAGGGACTCCTCCTTTTGAGTGTTTTGAATACTTTTAATGTATCTGGTGATAAAAATCAAACAAAATTCAATTAGTTTATGGTTCTCTCCAAGTGTAATATCGATTCAGTGGCGTATTGTTTTTTTTTCTTGTGAGTGTGTTTTAGGTTACTTTATTTATTTTGTTGTTGTCCCTTTTTTTGAAATGTGTGTAACGATCTGTGCTGTGTTTGTGATGCTTTTGTGTGTGTCATGTCGTATTGATATTCTTGTATTGCTTTTATATTTCCCATCGGTCTGCTAAAGGCCTTTCACCCTTTCGGGTAGGCCGGATCGGTTTGGTTTTTAAAATAAATAGATAGAGAATGGTGATACATAACTGTGCGGCGATCGTATATAACGACGATTGCTGAAGCAGTTACAGTGCGGAAAAGAAACTTCCTGTTAAGAAAATAACTTGATGTTTTTTTTTAATTTGAATCTTCAAATAGTTATATTGAATCGTATAAAGGTTTGAAATATGTTAAATACCCATGCGAAGATTTAAGCTTAAAGGATATTAAGTTGTAGTAAAATCCTCATCATTTAGCTTCTCTTAGAGAGAAACTGAAATTCATTTCTCTGCGGTGCCGATATGTTTCTGAATACTGGAATTTTTATATAAGCTGTCTTATATATCTGGCTTCAAAATTGTGAACTAAAAATTTTGCTAGGTTTCGCACATGTGTAGTTAACAATTATTTACTGCAAATACTCATGTTCCTTGAATATTCAAAGTATTTTCTGCTTCAAAATAAAACTTCACTAATATATTGTCATGTATTCTGTAAGTTTCGTATAATTTGGTTGGAAACTCTAAATGTTATAAGCATAAAACGTCCAGAAAATTGGGGGATTGTTCAAAAAGAACCTTTATATATCTCCCCGAATATATGAGATATTTTTACGAAATTCTAATAATAAGTATTGCACATAGCAAACAAGGCCATTGATACAAATCATTATCAAGTTTCTGAGAAACGAAGTGAGTACAAACCATTTTCAACTTCGTTACTTTCTGGTTGGGTCCTAAATGCTGTCGTGACCGTATCTTCACTGTAAAATGTCAATTCCTATGATTATACGTCCCACGATTCTCCACAACTGATTGTGAACCGTAGTAAATGTATAAGCGCCAAATTTTTTACAATTACGAATTATGCCAAACTTTTGGACACGAGTGTATTTGACGATATGAAAAGCGAAATGAACATTCTTAAAACATGTGGTAAGCAAACTGCTAGAAAAAATTTTACTTCAAGCAATGCTGCAGAATATTTCAGACGAGTGATATTTATACCTATAGTTTTTCATTTTATTTCCGAACTTGAGTGGAGGTCCAACCTAGACTTTTATGGGATTTTACATCTGGAAAACCTTACAAATCGAAGAATGTAATCTTCAACGACAATGATATTATCATGCATCTTTAAAGTACAACAGGTTTTTTAAAAAAATTGGGAGTTTAAATTAGATTTGAAAATAAAATGAGCAGAATGAGAACAATTTTAAAGAAACCAGAGGGAACTGCTGAAACTCTCAAAGAGTGAGAAAGGTCCTTTCTGACTGTGACAGTTCCTCTTCAAATTTTTGGAACTATTCCTGTGACGACAAGAACAACAGAGAAGGGTTTTTCTGCCATTTAAGTGCCTCAAGACTTATTTACGCAGCTCAATGGGCTAACCATTGTTGACATTCATCGAGATAGAAAAGTCAATGTGGAAGATACGATTGATATAATTTATAAGAAAACGTCTAAGAGATTGGCCGCGACTGATTGGCAATTTTGTGAAGAGGACGAAACTATTTTTATTCAAAAAAAATGAAACAGTTTTGACTATATAGCATTTTTTAAAACTAAAAATACGAAAAATAGTTTTTCCACAGTATCCCTAATGGATTCCTAACTCCACCCTTGTACATATTTAATAAATTAAATTAATTAAAATTCCGTCAATTACAATTCAATTTATTACAATTTAATTTATCAATGTTTAATTAGTTACAATTAAATTTCTCAAAATTAGTTTAATTAAAATGCAATTAACCAAAATTTAATTAATTTGAAATTAATAATTAATTCAGTTAAGTAATTCTTAATTTTTTAGAGTTAAAAGCACGGAAAAAAGATCCGTCCTTGACTTCGAATATCGGCTATGTTGGCGTTCTTCGGAACTGCTAGAGACCGAAATTTGTATTGTAAAATTTCTTACGAAATTTTATTTGCACTAGTCCAGCTAATACAGCAGTATCAAATTTGGAAAAAAGTTTCTTGTGGACCACGATGTAGTAATGAGAATCGAATTCGTTACTACATCATGGTTTTCTTTTAAATAATCTTTCTTATGTGGTGTGAGGTTAGCAGCGCTAGTTTTCTAAATAATCTTTCCAAAACGCTCTCCTTGTTTTCTTTTCTCCAGAGACTACGAAATGTTTCATACATACAGGTTTATGCTCTCATATTTTCATAAACAGACCATACTCCCTTAAAAATATCAAAAGCTTTAAAAACTCTTCAGAATCAGATATTTATCTAGAACTTCCGGTTAAAGAACTTAGCAACTCAGAAACTTTTAAGTTATGTGAATCCAATATAACTGTAGTTAAAAAAAGAGCTAAAAAGAAAAAAAATTAAAAATAAAAGAACAAAATGCGAAAACAATTATATAACTCTTCCATATATAACAATTCATCCTAAATTTCACAAACAACTAAAAAATTTTGGTATATTACGTGCGGAACAAAAATTTATATAAAAAAACTGTAATAATTTTTCCAAGCAAGGCAATATCATTTTAAATTTCATAGAACAATAAAATTTCACAGGGCTTATTAAAAATAACATAAAATAAATTACAAAGAAACTTATGATTTTCAAGACCTATATATTAACATCCCACTTAATAAACTTAAAGATACTCTAATGCAATATTGCTACGACTTAAAGAATTTGTTTGCCTTTACAGAATCCTATTGGACAGATTTAATTAATCTCGGTACGGTAGAACCTTGGGACTCCGAACCCCAGGAATCTGAAATTTTGGATAAACCGAACTAAACCTGCTAAAAGATGCGAATCGAAGCTACCTATTTCCGTACTCTTTCACAGAGTATCCTAAGTCAATACTCTATTGCATTTAGTATATCAAGAGTATTTTACCGAATTTTCCGAATAATCCGAATTTCCCGCAATCTGAACAGAGGTCAGTTCCAATTAGTTCTTATTTCCGAGGTTCTACTGTATTTTTAATAACTTTATCTGCAATGGTGCAAATATTTTCTCACAGATCAAAAGTATTCTACAGGGGTCTAGTTATTCTACTTTAATTGCCAATCTATTCCTGCACTATTATAAGAAAAAGACAGTGTTACAGCTAAACTCAGCTTTCAGATGAATAGAGGATATCTTAATTTTAAATTTCTTTTCTTCAGTTAGTGGGAGTATTTACCCTGAAGAACTACAACTAATAAAATCTAGCGAAAATAATAATAAAGATATATATCTTGATCTAGATATTGACAGCATAAACATGTACAACAAAAGAAATGAATTTAAATTTCATATAAACAGATTTAACTTCTGTAATTCGAATATCTCAAATAAAATCTGTAAAAATACAATAATAAATCAATTGCTACGGATTAAAAGCATTTATAATAATACAGATTCAAAAAAAGCAGATTCAATTCTTTAGAAAACACTCTTAAATCTAATAAAATTACCCCAACATTTTATTTACCTTTATTTTATAGCTTTCATAAACTTTCTAGTTTTCTTTACATTCTCTTAGGCAATCCATTATTGCCATAGCATTTAATATTACTGAAAGGCCACCTAAATCAACAAGGTTTCTTTTGAAACCTGATATACGTGCATTTAGCTATATATTTAAGTGAACCTGATTTTTAGCTATTATATATATGTGTTGTGAAATATATTTAGTGGTTATTTTAGTAACTTTCCCTGGGTGTTAGAATCGGGGCATCTTATCCTAAATAAAACATCGAATAAATCATTTGTTTTTAAAGAGGCATATTTCCTCATAAATCCCAATATTATCAATTGTGTACACGAAACTTTGTGTGTCATTTAAAATGCGTAAAATGAAACTTTAAAATTAATTGTTTTGTACACATCCCCTTATCAAATAATTAATTTTAAAAACAAAATAAATACCTACTTGTAAGCTGTCTTTAAAAGTTATGACATGGTTTTAAAGAGAACATTATGTTTCTGATATAATTTAGCCGTTGGACTTATAAAAATCTATTAACTTCAATCTTAAAATATAAAAATATCGCTATTATTTTTAATCGGAAAAGTTTTTTGCTTAGAAATTTTACTCTAATAATAAGTTGTACCAATAAGGGTTGTAAAAGATTCAAAAATTTTGTTGCTCATAATTTATCTTCAAATATGCAGTACATTCCAGAATTCATATTCTAAGGGTGGAAATGAGAAAGCAGAACTGTACTTACTTATAGTAATAGGATAAATAGGGAGTGGGAATCCATTGTTTTGACAAACATACGCAAGCTGCGTATCACACGTGCGAGTGACAAGAGTGCCGGAAACAATATTCAGCGAAACACATTCGTGAATTGGTTCGTTCTCAGCCCACTTTTGACCCCATTCTTGATCTGATTCCCTGCAAATAAAGAAATAATAGTAATAATTTCCTTTTGAATCTCCCTCCCGCAGAAAAATTCTCAACTTCGTCAAATCACACATCGTTATAAAGGGGGAAAAACGATGGTTCCTTTCTATTCCTACACATGAAGGATATCTGAATCCCTTTCGAGGAATATACTCTGTGCATGATTTTTTTCTATAACTGAATCCAAATTGAATTAGTGAACATAACTGTGCCGAATTGAGTACTGTGTGCATGAGCGCGCTTTCGCGCGTGTGTGTGTGTTCATTTTTTATAATGTGCTAATTTATACTAAAATATATTGCACTGCTTCTGACACTGATAAATTTCACTTGCTGACTAATAAATTCATTTTTCTTATAGAAAATCTGTGCAAAAAAATATTGCAATGCATCCGAATCATAAATTTTCTCTACAAAGTCATGTTGGCTTACCAGTAGGGGCCTCGGTGGTCTCATGGGAGAATTTCGGTTCCGGGACCGGAGGGTCGCTGGCTGAAGACATATTTTCACTGAAGATTTTAATGCAAGCTTCGAAAACTGTTATAAGCATATATATTCTATACAATTTATGATAACCGTCATTACTAAATGATTTAGGAATCTTCATATCATCAGTTATATGCATTCCGAGAATAACCTTTACTTAAAAAATAAATTTTAAATAATTGAAAAAGTTCTTTCTCAACAAATACCTTCTCCAGACGGTTTGGATTAGTGCTACTTTTGTGTCATACTTTGGAATGTTAGTAGTGTTCATTCTGGAAATTCTTAGGTAAAAAACAGCGGAAATTCTTTACTCATTTACACAAAACAAAATTAAAGATTAAAAGACTTACTTGAAGAGACGTTGCTGATTGTGATTAGATATGCTTACATAAAATCCTTTATCATAAATTATTCCAGTCCAGATAAAGTCTATACCTATAAATTAGAGTTTATTAATATCCTCGAATATATATACATATATATTATATATATATGTAGGAAAGGTGTCTAGGGGATAAAGGTTCTAATTTGATGCAAAATGAAAATAGAGAGTTAAAATCAACTAATTTATTATTTAAACACAATTAAAACATTTAACTATTTACAAAGGGGTTAAAACAATAAACATAAGAGCAAGTTCACCTCCGAGATAGCACCAGGCTAATTCATAATTTACTTTCGCTCAGAAAACGGAGAGCCTAAATTATAACGACCGCTTCGGTGAAAAATCCAACATCGAACTGATTTAATGCCCGCCGAAGTGACGTGACGTCACTTCGCCATAAAACAGACGATTTTATTAGTGGTGCCATCTCTTACAATTTTAAATGAACGAGAATGTTAAAGTTAGTTTCTACATATATATATATAGTTGAAGTTGTATATATAGTTGAATATATATAGACCAGAAGTTGATGAAGACGAAATGGGATTTCGGCTCACCCGTTTCACAGAATATTGATAATGATGTGAAATTTTCATCAATGGTTTTATGTGATGTATACACAATATTTACATGCATTTTCATAAAAATAGCAAGAATATTAGTAATATATAGGTTTTCTTTTAAAAAATCTCAAATTTATGCTTATATCATGCAGAGTTTTCAACCAAATTATACGAAACATATAGAATGCGTGAAAATATGTTTGCGAAGCATTGTATTGAAATTTGAAGTAAATACTTTGAAAATTAGAGGAAATACGAGTATTTGTAGCAAATAATTTTTTACTGCGCACGTGAGAAACGAAACGTAATTTTTCTTTCATAACTTCAAAGCGAGATACATCGGGCAGCTTATATAAAAACTCCGGTTGAATACCATGAAGAATTAGAAAGATATCGGCATTCAAACGAGTAGAATTTCTGTTGGTCTTTAAGGGAAGCAAAAACGATGAGGGGTTTTTGCACAAACTGATATTTTTTAAACATGAATCTTCGAATAGTTTTATTGACTTTTATAAAGGTTGAATATGTTGAATACCATACATACGTATAAATAAAATACATAATTTAAATTGTAGTTCGACGATTACTATTCGAAGATTAAAATTTTAAAAATATCAGTTTGCGGGAAGAACCTCATCACTTTGTTTCTTTTAGCGACCAACAATGCCGATATCTTTATAATTCTTAATTATATTCTATATGAATTTTTATATAAGCTGCCCAATGTATCTGGCTTCCAAATTATAAAAGAAAAATTATACTATGTTTCACACATGTGCAGTAAGAAATTATTTACTACAAATACTCATTTTCCTCTAATCTTCAAGGTATTTACTTCAAATTTAATAATGCCCTCGTGGCAGAGTCTTGACTGTAAAACGTAAGTTCAAGCCTCTTCTTTACATGGATGAAGATGAAAGATCCATTCAACCTTTCGGGAGATAACCGAAAAAATGTGCAAATCCTGAAATGTTCATATTTTTTTATAAGCAACTGTTTGCATATTTTTTATACATAATAACCGCGGTTATTATATATAATGACCAGTTATTATGCATAATTACCGCATTGATTATATATAATAATTGGCTAAAGATTCGTTAATTATACGTAATAACCGATTATTAACATTAACTGCAACATATTATACTTATGCTATATGTCTCCGTCCAAACTCATGGAGACCAGTGGAGTGGAATTCGTATTTTAATGTCCGTCGAATAAGAAAGTGGAAGCATAGCCCTTGTTCACGATCACAACATTTATTTTACGATCACACACAACGAACTATATACATGGTTTTTAATACAAGAGAGAGACGAGACAAGTGCGTAGTAAGGTGCGCGTCGGCGCGCTCACATATTTTGGCAACCATTTATCGCCAAGATGCCAATTTACCAATTTACAGTTCAAAGGCGCCAACACTATATATATATATACGAGGCGTATATATAGTATATGCCTTATATATACGTATATATATATATATATATATATATATATATATATATATATATATATATATATATATATATATATATATAAGGCAAAAACAATGTTTTGGGCTAATAACTCCAAGAAATGAAAAGAAATTATAGCAGGAAATAATACTCTTATTAAATGCAAATAATGCTGAAATGCATAATTCAAAGAAAACTCACCTCTCTCTATTAAATCTTCAACCATTGAACTGTTTATATCCATGGTCAGTATGTAAGAAAATTCACTTATGCATGATTCATGAGCCTGTGACCAATTTGCTGTATTGAGGAACGTTTTTAAACAAATCTTTGTGGTATTAGGACCCGCATCATCATTATAATACATGTAGTCTCTATGGCATTGGCATCTTTCAATCATGTCGTCACAATTTGGCATTGCTGCCTCTATAGTGACAAAAAATAAACAGACCAGTAAATTTAAGATCAGAAAGTAGTAAAACATCGACAAAATGAAAGGGAAAATCATAAGAAAACAAACTAAAATCACAAAGTAGGGCAAAGTAGGGTAGGTAAATACAATACGCCAACAAGATTCAGTTAACAAAATTTTATTTACGTTTTGTTTCTGCATAAATTGCATATGTAAAACAATAAAATTAAGAGATATTCTCAAAGATATTGCCAGAAACCTAGATACACGCATATTATCCAAGCTGCATCGAATAAATAACACGCCTTTTAGAAATTTCTTGGCATATCTCTTATACACCGTACTGCCTCTAAGTCTCTTCCTATTAAACCGCCATACATAATATGCAAGTCAGAAAATTCACATGATGCACATGAGGATTCCATGCCTCGGCTAAAACAGGCTTAATTTGCTTCCTCGTGACTTTATAACAAGGCCCTCCAACTTCTTTAACCCTTTCGCAATTAACGGGACACATACGTACCGAATAAACTATCAAATATATATACAGTCAACCCCGTTAACAAAAAATTTCGAAGTAAATATTGGGCCCCGTCTATCAAGTCTGGGGAGTAGTGTTAATTCATTCCTTTAACACGAAAACACAAAACGCGGAACATCGCTTAATACGAAAAGAAAATATTCTTCGAAAGTCAAAATCCGTTCTTTCACAGAAGTTCTCAGCGTCTAGTTTGTGTTTTCAAACTTTTTGATTTCCCATTCATCCAGGCCTACCGAAAGAGGGGGAAGGAGTGACACGCGGGATGGTGATAAGGGCAGGAAGAGATTTGGTCCGCATGCCAGTTTTTTGCCCCGGAGCACGGCCTGGCTCTCGGCAGCCCTGTATTCATCGTTGTGAACGGAAAATTGTTCACGGTGGATAAAGCAAGAGTTTCTTTCTGGCAAAAATCATATTCCTACCCTTCCCACCCTTTTGTTTCTTAGTTCTGGAATGCTGAGAACGGAAGATACCGGAAGGGACAGAAGAGAAGATGGGTTTCTCGGAATTCTTCTAGGTACTACCTTGACCACTTTTCCTCCTTTGCCTGTGGATTGTCAGTTGCTTTCAAAATCATGTAAAAATGAGTCGAAAATGTCATCTTAAAATATTAAAACAAAAGTCAATAACTGACTTTTTTAAACCTGAGTAACAGGTAAATAAATTTATTATTTGATACATATATTACATATAATATGTTTATTTCTTCTCTAAACTAAAAACTTTTATTATTTCCAAATTTTTAAAAATTGTAATATTTTATCTTTTATTTAATAGCTTGGTAATTACACTCCAGATGGCGCCGCTATTTTAACGGTTAACAAGAAAAATTTTGGTGGTTCCGCCGATTTTGTGTTAACGAGGTTTGACTGTATATATATTTGTGATAGAAATGCTTCTTGGGCATTAATGGAAATATTTGCCATCCCTTCTGTCAAGTTATGAGAAGGAGTTTTCATTTTCAGAACATGTATGCCATTGCCGTAGGTTGCTACATTGCGGTTTTCGCACAGTGTTGCATCAACTTATTTAACAGCTAACAAGTATATATGGTTTGTTTTCGGAAAATATATGATAATTTCACTAAAATTTTGATTTATTTATGAATCTAAATTGAAAACTTTCAATTTTTCTTTACAAAATTACTCAATGAAGACTACTGGAACACGTATGCACCAGTGGCCATGTCGGGTGGGACATATAAGTCCTAATCCCTACCCGGGGATGTGTTTTTCCTAAAAATAAAATACTTTTGTTTTAGCATTCTAGTGCGCTCTAGTCATAGTTCAAGCTACCAAAATTGGAATTAGTAGCGCTGAAAAATTTATTTTCAATTTATTCATCCGACCTAAATTTAGGAATTCAGATTCTTTTTCTGGCATTTATCGTGTAGCTTCATAGGCCGCAGGACATGCCTAGACATCGTTCAAGTAATATTATTAGGTTGCGGGCAAACTTTTGAAATTTACCAAAGAAAAGAATATGAAATCAAAAAATTTATAATTCAATGTTCTACATTGGATCGACTAAAATTAATTAATATAAAGAAATTAAATTTATAAAGTTTCCATTATTCTGATCAATGAGAATGCCTTATACAGAATCACTATAGCGGAGAAAACCACAATTCAGCCAATGAGGAGCAAGGATACAATCTTTCGTTGAGCGGGGTTTTTATTTTGCGCATTTTATTTTTCAGAGGCTTCGACTTCAGCGATTCTAAAAAGTTCATTCTAGAAAATAAAATGCTATATATTGCTAGGATAGAATGTAAATTCCACGTAGTGGAAAACTGTGTAGATGCTTTTCAGTGTTGCTAAGATTAAACTCTTGAAAAAATTAAATTTTGTGCAGATCAGTGGATTTTGACCCATGAAAAAGAAACAAAAGTAGCGCCACAATTGAAAGCTTTTTTCTGTGAAGATAATTCCCAACATTGTCTAAAATCAGTGATGTAAAATACACGGGTATTTATTTCTAAGGGAAATACCCAAAATGGGTATTTACCTGGGTATTTATTTTTCAATGCACTCTATTCATATAAAATACATATAATGATGTGTAAATAGATACACAGATAAATACTATAATTTAATTTTAAATAATCAAAAAAATTAATTAATAAAAATTAAACTAATTAATTTTTATAAAAACTAAAATATTTAATCAGAAAAATCTAATGCATTACTACACCATGCTTCTAACATAAAATACATGATTTAAATTAAAATACCCTTTTTAATTACAATGAGCAAATAAATAATTTTGTATTTGCTGCTTCTTAAAAAAGAGTTATTTTAGCTTTAAAAAAAACCTTATTCTTAAACTAATTTTTTAAAAAAGGAATGTTATATTTGGTTTTAAAATTATAAAAAGCCGATAATGGAAACTAAACTGAAAGATACAATTGTTCATAATTCTTTTTGAATTAATCAGTCAAGGAACCAGACAATTTCTGATGAAAAGTTAGCAGATGTTTCAGAAAATGAATGTTAAAAATTATAATGAATGTGTTGAATAATAGTTATTGCTGAAACTTTTATATTATTTGAAGATGTACCAAGCACTTTACTGCTAGGCAGGGTTCATCTGAATCATCACCATCAGTACTTAAATGTTCTTGAAACTAAAAGTTTGATGTAGTTTCCATAGTTTGAATTTGTTTAAAACTATATTAATATTAAAACTATATTTGTTTAAACTATTCTATTGCATCCCTTTCAAAAACCGTTTTTTAACCCAACAGGATATTTGAAACATTTTTTCAATATCCGTACAGGATATTTGAATGCTTTTCCAATTCGGTTACATTGGCATGTTTATACTCAACATGACAATTGTACTTATGTTGTACACTTTTATCTTTTTTAACATCAAAAAGTTCCAAGCACAAGTGCTTTTTTTCTTTCCCATTTTTTTTTCCTTTACAGCATAAAATTTTCCATAATATTAATACATGTGAAGAGAATAAATCACTCCTCATTAAATCAAAACAAGACTGGCTGACTTGTAGCATGGGATTCTGAGAAAATGAAGAATCAGAAATTTCACGGGCCCTACCTGTATAGAATAAACAGTTTTCAAAATTATTATTCCATTTTAAGTGTCATTCCTTCAAACCAAAAAAGGTAAATTATCTTCCGATCCTGTTTAAGTTCTGGAATATTATATTCTGAAACCCTAAAGCAATTTTTTTTAAATTTGGTCAGAACTTTAATTTAAAAATATTATACCTCATGTATTATATATATAGAAACTTTATGTTTCATTTTGAATCCTCATTCATAAATACTTTTTTTGCAAAATACATTTTTGGTTATTTATAACTTTTATGTTTAATTTTTAATCACCATTCGTAAATACTTTAATTGCAAAAAAAAGTTTTGTGTATTTATAAATTTAAATTTTGAATCCCATTCGTAAATACTTTTTTTTGCAAAATACCCAGTTTGTGGGTTTCGTTTTCGATCTAAAATCTTGCTTATCAGATACCAATCTTCTTCCAAATCAAAATTTTCTTCAAAAACATATTTAATCATTATTAAGCAATGCTGGAATAAACAGCAGTTAATTATTGCACTATGCCCTCCACATTATGGATGGAAGATTTCAGAGGGTATATTGGAAGTAGATTATTATCATATGTCTCAAGAGCCAGTTCCTCCAGCATTTATAATGTTTACAGCAAATGGAAAAATAATAGATGCTATATTGGAAGTTGTTCTTGTCATTCTTCCAAACTGCACCTCAGTGAATTGTACAGAATGTGTTTATTTACCTGATAATGCTGATTAAAATTCTAATAACTTGTATAATTATTTATTGTAATATTTGTATAAAGAACATTACTCATTCATAAATAAAATAATGGACACAGAAATTTCATAATATTTGTATAGTTTTGAATTTTTTTTTTTAAAAAAATGCATCTTTAAATATTTTATTCAGATGGATGTTTTAAATGCCTGTATATCTTTGTAAGAAACTATATAATTATAAGAATCTTTATCATCACATATAAAATATGCATTGAATATTTTTCGTCAATGTAAACTAGGAACTGTAATGCATAAAAAATTGTAATGTTATTTTGTACATGTCTTTTAAATGTATCTTAGACTTTAAATGCTGTGAACCTATGTTTTTTGAAAATGATTGTATTTGCATGCATACACAATTTACAACTAAGCAGATATATGAATGTTTTGAAAGTAAATATGTGAAATTGTCAATTGCATACCTAGAATTTTTAAAACTTCTAAGAGATATCAGCAAAAGAAAATTTGAAATGAACGTTCACATTTATAAGTAGCTGCATAGCAAGAAGCTTCATATATATATATATATATATATATATATATAATCATACAAATGAAAGATAGTTTGATCAACAACTATTACACTATGAAAAAGGACATCCTAGAAATAGAATTCCAAAAATCAAACGCTTATCAGCCTTGGGAACTGATATGTCGCATTAATCTAGATTTGTGACACCAACCCTCTGCGAAAGCCAATTGTTGGAAAAGAAAAAAAGTAGGGGAATAAATCTCCAAAATCTTTCAAGATTAGAAACGAGAAAGTATATAACTTAAAGCATACCATTTCAATAGTCTTAATTATGGTTATGACTTGAGCGTTATCCTAAAGACAGTTCTCCATTTAAATAAAAAAAATTATTTATAAATTAGGCTATTAATACTATAATAAACATCATTAAAATTAACTATAAATTTAACCTTTTATAATAATATGTATTATTTTGGAAATGTACATAAAAATAGAAATGAATATATGATGCAATCTTATTCTTAATCTAGTGGTGTCATCTACCTATGTAGTGAAATACTAATATCTTTGTGAATTCCATTATATATGATCACATCAAAAATAAATCTAAAAGACTATTAATTTAATGGTGTTAAATATTTCCTATTAATATAAGCATACATGAAATTTATAGGATACCCATATCTCATAGCATTTCCAAGAAATGTATCAATATATGACCGCTGTTTATATCTGTCTGTGAGTAAAATAGTGCTTCTATGAATATAATTTAAGACGATATTTCTATAAATTTGACGACTGATGTTGCTATTACAAAAAGGTAGCTTGTTTATATTGAACTGAAAAGTATTTCTTTTATCATGAATCTCAGTGCTTAAAACTATTTTAATTTCAACATCTAGAAAATCTGCAGAAGAAAAACCTTCATTAGTTTTTAGAAATGTTAAGAACTCTGGATAAAATTCAATATGTGGTGTGTAGTCTTCTACTGTTGAACATATTAATAAATCATCAATATACCTATATATGATATAAAAATTATTGTAAATATTTTCTTTTTCATAATAGTGTAAATATTAATTAGCTAGAGCATTACTTGCTGGTCTACCTTGTGGGAGTCCTTTAAATAATGTTATAAATTATTGTCAAAGCTAATATAATTTTCTTTTAATATAACTTCTATTAATGTTTTATATTTTTTAATATTAATCATTTTATTTATGCTAAAATCTTCATGAATCTGTAATAAAATTTTCATCATATCTTTAATATCTATACTATTGAATAAATCTTGAAAATCAAAAGTATGCACAGAATAAACATTAATATCTTTAATACTCTTTATAATTTCATAGCTATTATTAATAATAACTGTATTTTTTGTACTTTTCATTGTTTTATAATCTCTTGCAGATATTTTTGTAAAATTTTACCTGATTTCTTTATATAACTATAACTCCCATTCGTTACGCTTCTAAATTTAATACGTTTTTTATGAAATTTTGGTGTAAGAAAAATATGGAGATAGTTCACTTTCTCACAATAAATATTTAATTTTTTATGAAAAGCTTTAATTCTATTATCTATTTCTTTTGTACTAAAGTTAGTTTCAATATATGCTTCATTATTTAGAATATGTTCTTTAAGCAATTTACAATAATAATACTTACAAATGATAGCATAATTGTTAGGTACTTTGTCAACATAAACTATAACAAATTTTTTCTGCAGATCTTCTATCTGTGTTTTTATATCCTGGTATCTAGTTTCATCATATGTTTTAAAGTTGTGTGTATATAAATCATTCAAAACTTTATGTTTATACTCCTCAAAAGCTTCTAGAGGCATACTATATTTTATTCAGTCCAAATATGTATCGCTTAATATTTTTAATATTAAAATCGTTGTCAAAGTTTAAACTCAATTCAGAAAAGTCTTCTTTTATTTTTGCAAAACTTATAATTTCTCTCTTTTTCGTAGCTGTTTTATTCTTCGAGTGTCTATATATTACTTTATTAGGTTCTCTATAAATATACCATGAGCTATTATTTTTGATTATTTGCATTACATTTTTATTGAAGTAAATAATATTAAGTCTATAAGGATAAATTGCATTATAATAGTGCATAAAATAATTTTCCCACCATAATCTATTTTTAATATTAGGTACTATTTTCACAATACTAATTTCTATATTTTCGAAGTCATGAGAATTAAAATGCCCAATCTCTACTTTGTTTAATTTTATATATATATAAAGTATCTTAGCCTTTAATGCTCGAACCTATGTTTTTTGAAAATGATTGTATTTGCATTCATACACAATTTACAACTAAGCAGATATGTGAATTTTTTGAGAAGCAAATATGTGAAATTGTCAATTGCACACATAGATTTTTTAAAACATCTAAAAGATATCAGCAGAAGGATATTTAAAATGCCAGTTCACTTTATATATATATATTGAATACTTGCTCAGAAATGTAATCAATTAATTTTTTATTTTTTTGCAGTTTACTTTGCTCTGTTATCTTAATATTTATGTCTGATAGCCTCAGTCCGTGGGCAGCTAACTAAGCCAGAAAATGCAAAATTATTATTAATTCGTGGGGAAACTTGAACTTTCAATATAAAATCTTTCAATATAAATTCATTTTCATAAAAATGCAATGTTCTAGAACGAACAGAGTGAATTTAAATTATAAAAACATCAAAATATATTTCAACTGCTGCCAAATTGTGCGGTTCTTCCGACCAATCGGAAAGCGGTAAACTTATTCGTATAATATGCTGTGTTTACGTTTGATTTGGTTGCTGCTTGTTGATTCTTATCAAACAAAAACCTAATTTTTATAATTTAAATGAAGGAAATGCCCATAAACTGTCGACAATAAAGCCAGAGATCTTCGTTCTTGTCGTTGTTTGGAAGTTAAACTTTCACTCAAATTCAAATGTCACCTTTAAACTGTTTTCTATCACCTTTAATACAAAGTTGAAGTAAGCTTTCTTTACTAAAAAGTGTTCGCATTATATGTGAATAAGAATCTACTTAAATGTTATTCAATAAAATTTCGGTATGAAGATCTCTAACCTTTTATTACAACAAAAGACAACAAATAACATTATATAGTATCAAAATTTACTTCAAAATTTTACTTACAAATATACATTCATAAATAAAATTACAGCCATTTTCAAATAACATTCGTTTACTGTAGAAATATCTATATAATACTGTTTTAAAGTATAACTAAAAGAATATTATTTGTCTTTTACACATAATGATGCAATGTTTACATTTCTGAGCTAGTATTCAAAACATATATATATATGTATATATATAAAGCTATTAAAGTTATTATGTGTAAATAGCTGGTCTTAATTCAGGAAATTCAACAAGCATATTGAAGTTGCTAAATCTTCTTATTAGTATTCCGACAGTTTAAAAATCACTATTGTATGAAAAGTGAAAACCTTGTGAAGTTTTATAATCAATCAAATATCAATGAAATCCTTAATATCCACATTTCAGTTTAATGTTTCTTTAAAAGTAATTAACAAGAATCAATGTTGTGTTTGTTTTACATTAACGAAAATGCTGTTTATTCAATTCAGACACAAATAAATATACAATAAAATATTATGTAAATTATGAATACTTTGCAATTATAGTGTCGATTATTTTTGTTGCAGAAATATGGAAGAATGTCTTTTGTTGTAATAAAAAGTTAGAGATGTTCATACCGAAATTTTATTGAATAAACATATAAGTAGATTCTTATTCACATATAATTCGAGCACTTTTTAGTAAAGAAAGCTTACTTCAACTTTGTATTAAATGTGATAGAAAATAGTTTAAAAGTGACATTTGAATTTGATTGAAAGTTTAACTTCCAAATAGTGACAGAAACGAAGATCTTTGGCTTTATTATCGACAGTTTATGGGCATTTCCTTCATTTAAATTATAAAAATTAAGTTTTTGTTTGATAAAAATCAACAAGCAGCAACCAAATCAAACGTAAACACAGCATATTATACGAACCAGTTTGCCGCTTTTCGATTGGTCGGAAGAACCTCACAATTTGGCAGCAGTTGAAATATATTTTGATGTTTTTATAATTTAAATTGAGTCTGTTCGTCGTAGAACATTGCATTTTTAATAAATATTTAATGTTTTCTGTTTTTATATTGAAAGTTCAAGTTTCCCCGCGACTTAATAATAATTTTGCATTTTCTAGCTTAGTTAGCAGCCCACATACTGCGGCCTATCAGACATGAATATTAAGCTAATAGAGCAAAGTAAACTGTAAAAAAATTAATTGATCCAAATTCCTATTTAAAAAATCTTAAATAAGGAAAAAATCATACTCTTTCATACGATTTATACAATTTTCATTAATTTATGAATAAAATTTATAAACACTATTAAACTTTATAAAGGAAAAAGGAAGTTACCTGAGATTATATAAATACAGCACAGGACACAAAAGAAGACACTTAAATGACTTTTGCTTCCAGCTACCATATCTTATATGACTTGCTAGTCACTGGAGTCTGATTCTATTCATCTATAAGAAATTTGATTAAATTTAATTAGTAAAAGTTTTTTTACGTTAAAAAGTTTTCAATTATGATAAAGTTACATCTCATTGACAAACAAAAAATCAACTTTTGAAAAGACTTTTGTGACAAATTCAAAACAACATCTCTCATTTTCTGAAATCCGCACTGAGCGTAATATTATATTTTTCCCGTGAGTATTCTTCTTTGATATGTACAAACTTTATCTCCTTCACCCACCCGAAAAAAAGTCGTCAACACAACAAAACTTCGAAGTAAATTGAATATCTCTGAATCTATTATTTTTTTTTATCTAGAGAGCCAAAAAGGGACACAAAAACTATTTTCCTTCATTGTTGCAAATAATTAAACAATTAATTTAAATCAGATGTAAAAGTTTCTTTATTTAAAGTGAAAAAAAGCATACTTCATTATTTATCAATTACTGGAATCGAATTCGGATGTGTCTTCGTGTTAACTAATCTTCCCTCGACTTTCTCATATAACACATTATGGCACGTTTTGTGCTTTGTGGTATAGTGAAGAAAAGCGAATATGCATTTTTGACCTTTTCCCTTTGACTGATTGAGACCAAAATTTGGCACTCGTGTACAGCTTTCGTGGCAAGACCAAATAATCAAATTTCACTTGTCTGCGAGTAACTCGCTGCGTTTATGAGTTAATGCGCTCACATATACATAACACCACTAACACGTCCCCGTGCCTCGTGATTATCTACAAGCGTTTGGCTCACATACACAGGAATACACAAACCGACCGACATTTAGCCCTTTGACGCATTTGGTCCAAAATTCAATACAAATCTGCGATTCTGAAGATAAAACTGTAGGCCAAATTTCATCCGTCTGGCTTGTTGCTCTTTCGAGTTGTCGTGTTCACATGCACAGACAGGGACAGGCTAAAGAATGCAAGTGGACAAAGTTAGTTCGAAATATAATGCATATCTAAAACTTTTGTGCAAAAATCACATACCAAAATTCATACCGAATTTCATTTATCCAGTTTGTTCTGTTTTAGAGTTATCGTGTTCACAGACAGAGATACATAATTCCAGAGATACATAATTCCAAAAATTGTCCGTTTTCTTCGGACTCAAACGTGGCAATTCGACAAAATCTCGTGGTCGAATTTTTTGACGATGATATTAATTTCTCTTTGTATCCTTTGAATTCAAGAAAATAAAATACGGTTCTTCAGAAAGTCTAACGTCAAGAAAAAATTAGAGAAAAAAATTGTTAAACAACGACCGACACATAAGTTTCAACATTATTGCTATGAACTTCATTTTACCATCAAGGTTAAACGGAAAGACCGTCATCATTATATCAGACTGTATTTCCTTTTCCTATAAAAATACATGGTGACATAAAGGATGCATTTCATAAAATAGCAATGCTGTAAGTACAACGTGTAATGCCATGTTTCAAAGCAAATGTCGCCTTAGATGGCCTTCCTCTAATACAGAGATTCCCAACCTGTGGTACGCGTAGATCTGGGGGTACGCAGGGGACCAGTTAGAGGTACGAGAAAGTGATCTTGGTAATGGCGGAAAACATAAAACATACGAATATTCTAAAATTTCGTTTTCTCAAGTTCGTATGAAAAATGAAAGTGAAAATTGTAAGCGTCCGAATCGGAAGCGAGCCTATTCACGAAATAAGAAAAAGGAAGAAAAATATTAAAATCTAGTAATTGAGTAATTGTTAGCTCTCATCATCAGTTCATGCGAAATAATTCCGGTGCTGTTTTCATTCGCTTTGAAGTTAAACTAATGCTATTTTAAAAAATAAAATAAAATGTAAAATCATAAATCAATCCTATAAATCTTATTATGTTCATTAAAGTCGTTTGGTCAGTGGCGTAGCGACCGGGTGCAAGTCTTACGAGGCGCCATGGAAACAAGACATTAATTTCTTTATGTCACTTTGTAAAGCAAAATATGATAAGGGAGTGTAAAAATACCCTTCTACGGGCATCATTTGCTCTTGCTAAGTCATTAATGACAACTGGGATTTTTTAAAATATACTTCTGTCGCCATTTACCCTCGCTACGCTATTAGCAATGGTGACAAAACGTTAGTGCGTTTCTCACTCTTTAAGGTCAAATACGAAGAAGGGACGAAAAATTGTCCTGCCCTTGGAGCTCTGTTCATACAAACTAAATCACTAATGATGATTAGGGGGGCGAAAAGATCATATTATGACCAGGGCGCCACTTACCCTAGCTACGCCACTTCAGAGGCTACAAACTGGAGTTTAAGAATTTGAGATAACTACTTTTTTGTCACTTTCTTGTGTACAAAATAACATAAAGGAAAGAATTGTATTCGTCAAACAATTCGACCTCAAGATTTTGATGAATCTGCGCGTTTTAGACCTTCCATCCTTTTTTGGAATTACATCGATCTTTCTATCCGTGCACGCAATTGCGCAAGTTCGCAAAGAGATAGACGGATGAAATTTGGTTTGTGACCTTAACACCAAACATGTAGATTCCTATCAAATTTTGGACGAAATCCGTCTGCGGGAAGTCCGTCTATTTATCCGTCCGCGCGCATGTGGATACGATAAAGCGAAAACGAAAAAAGCTAAATAGATGAATTTTTTCAAACAATGAAACACGTAATTTTAATATTAAATCTGTATCAGAGTTCGGTCAGAATCCATCAATGAGTTGACAGTCTGTTGGTCTGTATACTCATTCAGGTGTAAGTGAACGCGATAATTCAAAAACTCGATGACCTAGATTAGTAAAATTTGGAATTGGTCTTGTAACTAAAATTGTAAATCTGCGCTAAATTTTAGATCCAATCCAACGAAAGGAAGATGTCCAAAATGCATACTCGGTTTCTTGTAACTATTCGACGAAATACAAAGCGAGCCAATTGTGGACTTCAACTAGAAGAGTTAAAGAGAGAACACTCAAGCTGGGTTTTTTAACTCTAGAGCAGAGGTTCCCAACCTGTGGTACGCGTACCCCAAGCGAAATCAAAGTTGGTAATGGCGGAAACAAGAAAACATAAGGGATTAAAAATATTGCAGAATTTTGTTGCCCCAAATGAATACTTACTATTCAATAACTATATCATTTGAATAGTTGATAACAAGAAAGTAGTTTTTAGCTGTCCTTATAAAGTTAATTTTGAATTATTACAATACTGCTTTCATTTGCTTTGGCGTTGAACTAATACTTTCGTAAAAATGGAATAAAATGTAAAATCAAAAATAATTCCTGCAAATGTTATTATTTCGAGTCATTTGACTCTTAAGCTTACCAAAGCCATTAAGGTTATTGATGAAATCTTCTTTCGATAGACGGATGGTTGGGGGTGGGGTGGGGAGGTAGATATGACTGTAGGGGGTATGCGAAAATAAAAAGATTAATCAAGGAGTACGCGAGGAAAAAGGGTCGGGAACCCCTGTTCTAAAACCTTAGATTGTTAAATACTAAAACAGAAAAATAAAGGCGATTCGAACCTCTAGTCCAAAACATCGTAACATTATAATGTTTTAGGCGTGTACCGTCTGTCTTGTTTTCGTCTTGCTTGATTGCATCAGTCGTGACAATATATGTGTAAAGATTTTTGCATCATGCAATTCACAGAAAGAATGCCAGCCAAAAGGTATTATCGTGTTTAAAAAATGCATTTTCTGTCTTGACAAAATTTTTTGTTAATTCTTTGTTCTGTAATGTTTGTTTGATTTTTCAAGCTAATTTTTCATTGAGATTTATATTATTCTTAAAAATTTATTCTTAATTGAATCAACGATAACATGCACACAAATAATGGTGTTAATAGTCGTCGAAAGACGCATGCGTTTAAACGCGATTGCTGTAATTGTTATTTAATATTTTTTTAAAAATATTTTTAAGTATGCTAGTTAAAAATATTTTTTAAAAATTATAACAATTAGTGAAAAAATTTATGGAAATAATATTGGTATGATTGAAAAACTAGTTTTTAAAGATATATATATATATATTAAAGTGGAGTAAAAACGGTTCTCCGAAGTTATTAAAGAAAAACGTTAACATTTCGATTAATTTTCAATTAAAAATCTAATTAAAATTTTGAAAACCCTTTCTTAGTGAATACTCACTACCCAAGAAGTAACTAGTGCCAAGTGTGATAGCACATCCAATGGTCTGTCCTGTAGACCATTTTGAGCGATTTTTTGCATCACACATGACGCAATTTGCAGATAGTATCCATCCAACCTATAAACATTATCATGTTAAAAAAAATGATGGGAGGCTGTCTTTTCAAACAGCCGCTGATGTTAAAGGCGTAGGACTACTTTACTCGCGTGACTCTTGTGTTTCTCGAAGTTTCTCGCAAGTTTTTTAAGCATAAGTAAGGTTTTTTTTGTAACTTCTGTTGGGGGTTACCCTTTATCTCTAAAATAAGACATTAGTTATGTTTTTAACTTATGTAATGACCGAGATATAGAGGATCTCTCATACCAAGTTTTGTGGCGTTTTGGCGTGTGAATCAATTTCCTTCCTGAGACCCCATTGGGAGGAACGTAGTCCTACCTTAAAAAATGTTGACCAAATTTTTTTCCAATTGCGCCCCACACCCTCTAAGGCCGTCCCTGATCTACGCTGTCTTCGATAGTGATTGGAATTGGGTAAATTTAAAACTATGAAAGAAATCTTACACATAATATTATCTGTTTCACTCATGAAATTTATAAGTTTTTAATATTATTTCAGAATAATTATAAAACTGACAATTATTACTACTACAATTATTACTACAAACAGACTATTTACAAAACTGACAACCAATAATCCTAAAGAATAACTTGATACTATTTAAAATAAAATTCTCAAAACTTATTTCGCATCAGTAGATTTTCTTAAAATAATTTAAAAATAACTATTGCTAAGCTTAATAACAACATTAGAAAAATACGTGAACTTACCGTTTTAGCACAAGTGTTTCGTATGCATTCAGAACAGAATATCATAATTTATATTACCTATATTCATTTTCAGTTCAAAAAATCTGTGTTTAATTTTCGCATAAGCCTTAACAGTGTATCCGTGTGATCGCAATTTCCAGGCAGTATTAATTTATTTAATCATTTGAGATCTAATAGACAGAATATCTATAATACGGGGAATGACTCTTTAATTAGAGGTAAGTTCCTGCGAAAGCGGAAGAACATCCTGTGCTTATTTTAACAACAGAATTTTTCACCATTCCATTTGCATATAAGTAAAGGAAGGAGCGCATATGTCCATTAGTTGTTGTTGTTTTTAACAAAAGCTTTCCTTAAAAACTGGATTGAAGAGATTTTTTTTCTCTCTCTCTCTCTAAATGCAGCGATTATAATAATTGTTGCTTAGATATCAATAATATATAAATAAATTTCTTAAAAACACTTTTTAAAAACACACTTTTATTAGGGTTCTAAAAGATAGAAATACTTTTATATTTTAATTTTTTCTAATTTTAGTCATTAATTTATAATTCATTATCTATATAAATAAAACAAAATTTCAATTTTTTTTTTTAATAACAATGAAAGAAAATTCCATATATTTTTTTTGCACGATATAGAAATCCAAACTACGAAATAGATTTTCTGCATAAATAAAACAGAAATGTCCATTTTTTCTACGGTATAAAAATCCAAACTACTGAATCTATATAACTAAAGCAGAAATGCCCATTTTTTACTTTCTCGTATACGAAGTATACAAAGAGAAAGTATTGTAATCGTCAAAAAATTCGAACTCGAGATTTTGACGAATCTCCACGTTTTAGACCTCCCTGAGTCCGAAAAACACAATTTTGGAATTATGTCTGTCTGTGTATGTGTCTGTGAACACGATAACTCGAAAACTATTAGAGCTACGGGGATGAAATTTGGAATGTGGTCTTTAAACATAATTTGTAGGTTTCTATCAAATTTTGGACAAAATCCGTCAACGGGAAGTCTGTCTGTCTGCATGTTCGAGGTCATGCGAACGCTATAACTCAAAAACTTGAAAAGCCAGATGGATAAAATGTTATATACAGTTTTATCGTCATGAATGTAGGTCCGTATAAAATTTTGGACCAAATCCGTCAACGGGTTGACTGTCTGTCGGTCTGTATAATCGCATACTTGTTAAGCCTTCGTTTCAAAACCATCTCTACGCGCATGCCTACTTAGCTATCTCTGGTACCAAGCGGGAGGATTACGTCACTTGTCCTTGAGACGGAGTTTGTGATTGATATGTTTTATCTCCTGTTTTGTTTTCGCTCGCTCGTATAATAGCGGATCTTCCTGGAGTGTGATGGAAAATAAATATTGCTAAGTTTTAATACATATGCATCTCTTTTAATATGATTATTCACTTAAATATTTTACAATCACTATCATCTGCAATGAAAAACCTTCTGATATTCGTTGCATTCTGGATTACAGTAGGTTCGATATTTTTTATCCGTGCAAGGGGAGGGGAAATGACAAATTTTTGAGCAGTATACGAGAAAGTTTAGGAGAGGCCACTCCCACTGGTTGTACAGTATAGAAATACAAGCTACTGAATAAATTTTCTTCAGATTTATTGACAAATACTATGAACCACAAGGAAGGTTTTAGTGAAGGTTTCGGCACAATTATTTAAATAGTACATTTCTTATTGATTAAAAACAACGCTTCCATTGCGCATTCGCAGTATTGCGTAAGAAAATAGCATGGCGGCTCCTATATATAAAAAAGAGGAAAGTATGTAAGATTGTTCGGTTTTTGGCTCTTTATGTACGTCCACACCGTTGGACTTACGACGACCAAATTTGGCACAGTGATGGATTAGCACAAGAGGGAGCTAACGCCTTAAAAATTATTCTAAAATTCGAATTAGGTTTTTATTTATTTAAATAACGAAAATTAAGCTATTTTTAGACGTTTTCACCAATAACTTCTGAAATACTTACGGTACGAACATTATTTTTACATCACCTTAAAGAGCAAAAAATTGTCTTTTTAATGATACCAATTTAATTGTTGCACAATGTTTTCTCTAACTGTAATTAACGTTTCAAAATTCATTTTAAACGCAATTTGTAACAATGTTTTCTATTGTTATAAAATCAAATTTATTGCTTCATCAAAGTTCATTTCATCATCCTTTATTTACGTGTTTTTACCGCTGTTAAAGTTAAGAAAATATTGTTTTCTTTGGTCATTGACTTCAATGTAGATTTTTTACTTCCGCTGTTATTTTTCGTAGCATGCGCTTAATTTCCGTTCTTATTTCGCAGTTTTTAATATTCACTCAAAGATACAATGACGTTAGTTTAGTTACTACGCGATATTTCGTTTAAATTTCACAAACTTTTGAATGATACTAATCAGCGTCGTAGCGACGCGAGTAAGGGAAATATAGATGCCACAGATGCCAGTTTTAGATAAACATTACAACAAAAGATGGAAACAAAACGTTACTGCATTTATGCCAGTTTTTAAAGTAAATTATGATAAGTGGGCGTAAGAAATAATACCAAGCCCCGAGAACCGTTTGGCTTGCTAAGCAAATGACGACTGGGGTAAAAAAAAAATCATATTCCATGGGCGCCACTTGCTCACGCTGCGCCACTGACCATGTTGACAAAACGTTAATATGTTTTTGTCACTTTTTAAAGTCATATACAATAAGAAGTCGAAAAATACCGTGTTTAGAGCGCCGTTTAGGCAGGTTAAGCCTCTTATGGTGAGGGTGGGGAGGAGAAAAAAATAATAGTATGACCCGAACGTATCAAAAGTCATGAAAGGTTAACCGAGTCGCATTCCTACCGAAGGGAGAGGGACTAGGGAGAAAAAGAAGGATTGGTGCTTCCTGTCAGGCACACAAACACCAAAGAGAATGTTGAGCCATAAAAATTATAATAAGAAGTATTTCTGTTGTCTCCGTAGCAATGATGAGGATGGGAAGATGGAATTCCAAGAGTTGTCAAACTCGTATGAAGAGGTTCAAAGTACAGACAAAAAGAAGAAGTTAGTTTATCTGCTGGCCGAGGGGCCAGAGACACAGGAGAGGGCTAAAGAAAATCAACGAAAGAAGTTACAATGAAAAATTCTTTAATTAAGTTTAAAGTGTTATAAGTATTTAGACTTGAAAATATTTCTACCCCAATCAACGCCGGGTATATAAGCTAGCAATAAGTCAATTTGCAGATAAAATTTCAGTCTCGAATTTAAATCTCCTGCATCCGACGTTATATATATAGATAGATATTTATGTTTTGTATTTGAGTGTATTGAACAAAACAGGAGACCGGTATATGAAAAAATATGGATCCCGAGCAACGCCGGGTTCTCAGCTAGTATACATATAAAAGAGGAAAGTGCTTATGTTTGTGTGTTCGTTTTTTGGTTCTTTATGCACGCCCACACCGTTGGACTTACGGCGACCAAATTTGTCACAGTGATGGATTAGCACAAGAGGGAGCTAACGCCATAAAAATTATTTTAAAATTCGAATTAGATTTTCATTTATTTACTTAAATAACGAAAATTAAGCTATTTTTAGACGTTTTTTGCCAATAAATTCTGAAATACTTATGGTACAAAAATTATTTTTACATCACCTTAAAGAGCAAAACATTATCTTTTTAATGATACCAATTTAATTGTTGTACATTTTTTCTCTAACTGCAATTAAGGTTTCAACATTCATCTTAAACTCAAATTTTAATAATGCTTTTATTGTTATAAAATCATATTTAAACCAATTTATTATTTCATAAAATCCTTTATTCACGTGTTTTCACCACTGTTAAAATTAATAAAATATTGCTTTTTTTGGTCAAGATAGACTTCTTACTTCCGCTGTTATTTCGTAGCATGCACTTAACTTCCGTTTTTATTTCGTAGCTTTTAACATGCACTCAAACATCCAATGACGTTAGTTTAGTTACTACGCGATGTTTCATTTAAATTTCACAAACTTTTAAAAGATCCTAATCAGTAGAAGTTTCGCAGTAACCAAGTTATACAGTATATTTGTTCATTGTAAAACTGTATTAGTTATTGAACTATGTATTGTTTAAAATAAATGTTCTAATTCGAATTTTCTAGCATTTTCATTCAAACCATTCTGTTATACGGTGATAAAAAGGCTATATTTAAAAGTTTTAATTCATCAAGAAAGGATTCAAAGAAAATTTACGTTTGTTGAAGAAAGTTAGGAACAATATTTGTAGGGGAAAAAACAGGAGGCCGGTATATGAAAAAATATGGATCCTGAGCAACGCCGGGTTTTCTGCTAGTTGAATATAAAATAGCCAAAACATGAAAAAGAAAGATATTTAAATAGGATTTCTTTTTTACCTTATTGATATTGAAAAATATCTCAGTAGTTTGAAAATTGTTTTGAGTTTTCATGTTACTTAAAAAAATTCAATCTAAACTTGACTACTTGCTTTTATTGGTCGATAGCGATTTAAATTCACTGTTCAAAATGGCTGCCTTCATATACTGAACTGTAAACAAAATTTTTGCATCATTCTTTAAAAATGATTAATAACTTATGAAAAAATAGCTGTCTTCAGTTTTTAAAAGTCGTTTGGGACAGTCTGTAATTTTTGAGAAACTAAGAGATTTTTAAAATCTTTGTCACAAAATATTTTCTCATTCTGATTAAAAATAAAGTCGCAGATGATAAAAAGATTTTGTGTTAAACTTGCGTCGAGTACTTATCTATATAAATAAAAATGAAACACCTGCATGCTTAATTAAATTTCATGTCATTCTTTAAAAATTATTAAAAACTTATGGAGAAATTTAGCTTTCCGTGGTGTTTAAAAATCGTTTGGTTCGCCTGATACTTTCATTTTTATTCAAAAACGTCTCAGGCGATAAAAGGATTTTGTTTATTATAATATTTTGTATAAAAGTATTGTTCACATTAAAACTATTAGACGTGAAAGTACTTTTATCCCGAGCAACGTCGGATGTATCAACTAGCTATTTCGGAATTTTGAAATAATTTTTTTTTCCAATTCACTACCAGGTGGCATTCCACGTAGGAAATCAAAATTTTATTAAATCAATCCATTAACTTATAATTAAGTTCGAAAACTATTAAAATAGCTTATTGTCATGGAGAACACATGTGTGCACAAAATTTCAAAACTCTAGTGCATCAGGAAGTGAATGGAAAATCGATTACAAAATTCCTTTACAAACATGAAACAAGTCAAGTTAAATAAAAGTGTCTAAAAATGAGTCTATTTTTTTTCTATCTTGAGATCGCTTACTATCACTATACATTCCATATAATTATAAGTTTTAATTTTCGGAATACAGCTAAAACAGAAATTCTTTTCAAGAGTAATTTTAAAGGAAAAAGAAAATAGTCGCTATTTAACGATGGAAAAACTCCAATTCAATTCAGTTGAGAACATTTTTAAACTTCTTCCGAACTTTTAGACTTAACAACATTTGAGAACCACTTCAACAGATCGCTTTTAAAGTGGCGTAGTGAGGGTACGCCGGGGGGTCGCGGTGTTTATTTTTTGCCTCTCCCCCGGTCTCACGCATTGGCTTCTGACTTGAAATACGTACCATAAGCGCAATAAGTGTAAATATATTGTATTCACGGAGCCCCAGAAGACTGGTGCCCGGGCATGTATACCCCCTCCCCCCGTTGCCCAGTCCTCACTCCGCCACGGTGCTTTTGAATTTCTGTGCTCACTAGCCTTAAGCGGGCCATTCACCGCTCTTAAAAACTGGAATTTTTGGAACATGGGAAGGAAAACCTATCTTCAAGGTCGAAAATCTGTCAAATTTGGAGCAAATGATTTGAAGTAGTGGAATTCAAAAGAACTTAAAATCCAAAACTCAATCCACCGATTCCGATTTGAGACCTCGATGAGAGGGTAGCGGCAAAACAAAGGATCTGCCTACATTGGTACATCGCGTTGAGGCAAGAAATTAAACTCGAAATCCCCCGTGTGTGGTAGAAGGAGTCTGGGTGGAGGAAATTCTGCGACTTTGAACCTTGTCTCAAAACAAACTTTGGAACATCCGTGATTACTTTGCCTAATTTTTCGACTAAAATGGGTGTCGAAAAAACCAGTCTTAGGACAAATGGCATGGCTAGACTTCTCGTGAATACCCAGCTTTATCTGAAAATGGATTCATATGCGTATTAGTTGCCGTTGATTGTTTTTTCAATGCATATCACGGGACCCAATAACAACTTTTCAATACAATATGGATCAAACTATGCAATGTAAACAATTGAAACGTTGATTTCAGAAACCGCATGTTTCAATAATATCAAAATGCTAGGAGCTTTAAAAAGTTATTAATTTTTTTAAATCAATGATTAAATTATTTTTTCCTTATTAGATTTTTATATACCTATAATGTGACTTTACTGGACTCGTGTCATTTCTTCACTCATTAGTTAAATACCTCTTTAGAATGTAAAAATTACATAAATGCAATTTGGGGGGGGGGAATTGACACTTGTGGTTTATGCAATTAACGATTCAATTACAATGTAATATCCTTTTCTGATCCAGTTTGCGAATTCTGTTTTAATGGTAATCCTGAAGAGAAAAATTGAATTTTCGAGCTAATGTTCTTCTGTTTTATGATTTGTCGATTTGTCCCAATAACAAATCTGTATTGTTTTCAATTCGTTTTCTAAACATCTTAAGATTTCTAAAGACTAAATTTTAATTAATCCTATAAGAAAAATCAACCAATATTGCATAGCATTATAGTAGCTACAAATCACAGTTTCAATTTCATATCATTCTCCTGCTTGAATGTATGTGATCTAAGAGTTATTTTCAGATATATACTTTCAATGATTAATCTAACGTTTAGTTTTTAAGAAGTTTAAAAGTTACCAAATTATAGCGTACTTATCTGGGATTAATCTTAGAAAAGTGAAAAAAAAACTCGGGGACATACCAATTTCTACACTCTGAAATCTATATCGTTATACAAGACCTGTAGCACATTTTTCGAATAAAAATCCTCCATTTCACCGAGTTATTTTTCCAGTATAGCAATTTCTGATCAATGTTTACATCAAAAATTGGTTTTTTAAAAAATATTTAATTTTAAAGTGAAAACTGAGAGAGTTTTTATAACATCTCCAATTGGCACAGTATGCTCTACAATATTCCTACGATATTTTCACAACGTTTTACAGCATTCAGAATACTGTTATAAACGCTATTATAAGATATCTCCACGATATTCGTAGAGATATACATATTTAAGGGTATATCTATAATTATAAAAGGCAATGTTTTTTTGTGTGTGTACGCGCGCGCGAGATGTCCAGACGAATTTATCACACTTACAGCCATGAAATTTGGCACACAGGTAGTCGTAACGGTGACTCAATGCACCTCGAAGCCGGAATTTTAAAATTTAAACTACAAATTTTTTTATTTAATGTTTTGCGTTGTTTTGGGTGATTTTTCGCACTAATTTCTCAATAGCATGATTTTGGATAATTTTACGAAATAAATAGACACAGCATCGGAAAGCGCAATCTATTTCTGTTCTAATGAAGTTTGTTTCGTACGTCTAACGTAATTTATTAAATTTTAAGGAATTTTTGAAAAATAGTCACTTTTATGGTAATTTTCAGTTCAGATTTCTTAAAATTCTCACATCTGACGTTCTAATAAAGCTATCAATTTAATTTTTTTTCAGCTTATGACTGGAACGTTTTTGTCGGATTTAAAACTAGAACGGTTAAAATATCTTTTTCCATTTTTTTTTAATTAATTTTTTCCTGGCCAGTTCAAAGATATTTTTCTCTAGCGAGCATTCTCCCGCGAAAGTTTCTCCGGAGCGTTCCCAACATGCATTCTTGCAATTTCATTGGCTGACGGTGCAGAGCGCAGGATACGTCATAACCTTCAACTGAATGACTTCGATTATTATTTTCGGCAATGTTTTAACGTGTTTATTTGTCTCGCATTTTTGCTTGCTGTATAATAATCATTTTCACGTTCTAATTTTTTAATAATGTTTTGGATTAACGTACTCTGTACTGTTTTTCTACAGTTAAAATGTCATTACCGCGAAGAAAAATAAGCGGGGAAATCAATAATATTTGTTTTGATTTCATTTTCGAAACTTTTTCGTGTCATTGTGGGCGTTGTTTTTTCCTTTCTGTTTTTTTCATTTTGTTGAAGTCCTGATTCCACGGGCAACGCCGTGCGCGTACTGCTAGTTAATGATAAAAACAAAGTGGGTGGAAAACGAAAATTTGAATTTTGTCGATTCAGAAAATCCGGTTACTTTAAATTTATCATATATTTCAGTTTGATTCTTTCTAATAAGCTGGTACAAAAACATTCTAACATTAATATATGTTACTACACAAAATATTCATTAATCATAGAATGAATATATACATATTATTGCTACACGACAAACATGTTTTAACTACACGAAATTTTAGGATCATAGCCCAAGAAATAAAATCACTTGTTCTAAAAATTATAAACAAGAATTAGTTTGCAATTTTCATACGCAAAATGCAACAACGTAATTCATGCACATTCATACACAACATAAAAACAAGAAAATGAGAAGTACAAATTAAGAAGAAAAAATATTTCAAAATTTTTATTAAGTTATGCTGAAGAAATATCAGTAGGTTTTCCATCACTTTAGGAGTTCAGTTTCCTTGAAATGAGAGTATATCGTAAGAAGTAGGAAACATTTAATTATCATCCAGATAATGTCATAATCTCTGTAAACAATGGGAATTTTTCAAATTTTTTTCTTTTTCTAATGTTGGAAATTTTAATTTCAGAGATGCCTCACATAAACAATGCACTATTTTTCAATCACATGATTACTTTACATTCAAGACAAAAGGAAAATAAAATCGATAAGATTATTTGAATTTCGGCATTTTAAACATGATTAGCACCGAAGAACATTGTAAATAATAATAATTATTGTCATTAAACAGAACTTTTCAGATTTGCAATCTACATTATGCAATCACTTAAATCGTTTTTAAGTATTTAATAATATTTCGTTCTGCTTTTCTTTCCTTTTTTCGCTTGTTGATTGTTTTTCTTTCTTTGCTTCTGGTTATAATTCTCTTATTACCATCATTCACATTTGCTTTATCTATCAACTGAAAAAACCTTTCCCACTTGCGACTTCTCCATTTAATCTGACCTTCTCTATAAACACGAGTAAGATAACGCATAAAACTGGTTTTTAGTATCGCTTTGTCCTCACTCGATAATCTACACTCTGAAACGAACAGTTCAAGCAAAAACCATTTTCCCTCTTCTATTAATTTCCTAGAATGTTGAAACCTGGTTTCACAAATGATGAATCCTTGTCTGTCTTTGTAATCTACATTTCTAAGAACTAATTTGATAATTTCTGTATTGTTTGAGTAAATAAGATCACGGAACCAAAATCCATTTTCACAATCTTTATCTATTATATACTTTCTATAATGACTAGGAGAACGCAGAAAAAGTTCTCCGAAGATTTTCTGGTAATTATACCCATTCATTATATTGCGATTGCTGGAAAGAATCCGCATTAGCAAATAGTATTTATCAACAGTCAAAAAGTTCCACAGGAGTCCTGCAACTTTCATAAAGAGATCTTGCCAGGGCCAATCCATAAAACAACGCAAAGTTTTATAAGGTTGCCTTTTAAAGACTTGTATCTGCTCTTCTTCTTTCATTTGAGATAACAAATAACATATGACATCACAAAACTTTTCTTTAGGAAAATCATACGGTAAACTATACTCATTGAAACATCGCTTATAAAGTACACTTTGAGCTGTTTCCAATAAGGAAGCCTTTCTTTCCTTGAACGTTAACTTTTGAAAAAAATACTTAGTTGCTTCTTTATTACCACTCAGTGCTGCACGTTCAAATGCATATTGATAAACAGTACGTTAGCGTTCATAGTTATTTCTATTAATCAAACCACCCAGCTTAGCTACTTCTCCTCTAATGAGACAAGTCCAAAATGTAACTAGTTCCGGCTGTCTAATACGAAAAATGTTTTCTTCGTCATAAAAGAGTTTTTTACTATCTTCAGATAATTTTTCCCAAATTATTCGAATATTGTCATCCAAGCAATATATGCATGCTAATTTATAGCTACTGATGATAGTTATCCGTTCCTGTCTTATTAATATTTCTGTTGTTTTTCGATAATCCACTGTTCCTAGAGATGTCCAACAATATTGATCTAAGACGAAATATAAATCTGATATCAATGATATATGATACATTCTCCATTTCAGTATTTCAGGGCCAATAGGTTTAATAACATCTATAAGTTCATCTTTGAGCGAATCAGGTAATAAGAACATTGTTACTTTTTCTTTCACTTCATTTTCTACTAACTGCCATGGTCGTATCGTGTCATCAGTATTTAGATATCGATAAGAGAAAAATTTTACTGCTCTTAAAATATCATTTTGGTGCCACAAAAAAACGGCGACTTTCCTAAGCGCCATTTGTTTAAGCGAAAGATTCAAAATGTATTGTTGTTTATCCATCAGTAGTATTAACTAGAAATAATTCTTGAAAAATAGTACATAAAATAATAAATAAACTGTTTGCACATTCGTGTATAAGATGTAAAGAGCACGCCGAGTGACTTTTAAATTTACAGCATTTTCATCTTAGTTACAAATGTAGGCTTGGATAATTTAATTTTTATTATTGCATTTTCATTTATTCTTATCGCCAAGTCAAATAACTTCATTAATGATTTATTTGTCTTCAACGAATTTGATCAAGTTATTCTCTGCGCTGAATTGGCACAAATTCTCAAACTGCAAGAAAAAAAGTAATTAGTGATGACCAAACAAGCATGAAATTAGATTTAGAAACAAAATAATTTTTTGTAACTATCTTGGAGGGAATAAGTCACTGTGAACACTAAATAGAATAATAGTTAACACGTTCACTGCCCCCATATAAACATAAAGTCATTGTTGAATTACCCGAGATTTTATTATCATTATGTTCAAAGATACCTGTGTCCCACGGGTGATGCTCGCGGCGCAGAATGAAAAATAGTTGAGACCCACCGGTGATGCTCATGGCAGTGAACGTGCTAAATTAAATGCCAGAGATAACAGATAAACAAATGTATTCAGTTACTGCTAGTAAATGAAGAGTACGTAAAACCAGGATTAGATTTTAAAAAATGTTTCGAACTATCTTGTTTTTATAACATACATTTGGGAAGAATGCATAAGTTTTGCAACTTACACATTCGAGCACGAAGCATGAATACCGCCTCATCGAACGCATCTAACGTTGCAATTGCATCAGGCCAGGAAGAGCCCGATGGCACTACACTTTGAGTAGCACCTAACTGAGTGGAAATCATAAATATGGTGAAATCCCCACTCGAAGTACAATCCTTTCCTTTTTTTACTAAAGAATTAATCTTGAGATTATTTGTAATTGGTCCCAGGCCTAGATTTCACAGTTAAATTTACATAAAATAGTTTTGTATCTTTATCGATCAAAACATCATTCTTGAGAGCAAGACCTTTAGTTAATTGACCTTTAGTAACATCCCTATCGATGTCATGTAATATATCAGGGGATTGTCGTTTTTCGGACTATAAAACGTAAAATTATTCTTAATGCGATCTAATTTTGAAAATTGCTCAATTAACTGCTTTACAAATTAGCCACTAAATGAAGCACTAAAATTACAATACCCTCATTTTGCAATTTTATTCATTCTATATTGACTGGTAAATTCTTAATAGTTAATTCATTTCATAAATTTCTTTTAGTCGTTTCAGAAGTACCTTCCACATTTAGCCTGAATATAATAAGTACACTAGATTTTTTATGCTTAGCAATACGTGGTCTACTTGCACTCCCTCCACGTGATGAAATGTCTGCAAAAGTAGGAGAAAACTTTTTTTGTTCTGCGATCTCTTTCATTTCATTACATAATTTAATATTTTCCTTAACAATTTCTGACATCATTTCAGAGGTGCGATCGATTTTGGTAAATCTCTACTCAAATAAAGCATTCTTGCGTTCTAATTCTTTAATTTTTTTAATTTAACACTTCTAGGGTAAGGTTGCTTAAAGAGGTTATTATCCCCTGAGGAAAAAAGTTCATAAATTGCAGGTTTTACTAAATGGGGGTAAAAATGTTGCTTTGTTCAAAACTGCTATGAATATTGCAGCTAAGTTCAAAATACATGTACTCTTTCGAATGAAATCAACAAATAAAAAAATTGGAAAAATAATAAATATGCTCATAAAAATGATGTCCACATACGTGGTCTTTGACTCTTAATGGCCAATTATGAATGAAAGGTTTTCATATACTCGAGTACGTACCGGTTCTTTACTTACCGCTATCAAATACACGATTATGAGAGAAATATTAGACGAAACGATTCTGAGAAAAGTAATACTTGAAACGACAACTGTACACACATGTAATACTTTACAATTTTTTTATATGTAACTAATAATACAAACTACGTTTTTAAATTTGTATGATAATTGAACCAGACTATAATGAGAGTTTAACGTTACAATGCTTTTAAATTAATTATCATAAAATAGAATAAAACTCACGTTGTTATCGATGATAATCGACAACTTTTTTTGTTATTGTTCAGAGATTCTGTAGTGAATAAGCTCTCCGACAAATTTTAATATTTTTCACTTGGAATAGGTTTAATGTTAAAAACTAAATGTTAAAACAATAGAGTATGTTCTAGAAATGTTTGATGTACGGTCATGTTTATATTGTGAATAGGAAATATTTTTTCTGCGTCACTAAAAGTACTTCAAATAAGCGACTTGTTAACATTATTGAAATATAGTAGAACCCTTGGAATCCGAAATTTCGTATAATCCGATCATTTTTTTAAATTTTCTGAAAACTTTTTCCTGAAAAATGAAGGAAATTGTGAAAGAAGATAACCCTTCACCTTGAAGGTTTTTGAAAAATTGGATAATTAAACTATTATTTGAAAAGATATGAGACTCTGTTCAGAAATTAATATCAACAATCACATGAAAGAAGAAATGGAAGTATATTTTATGCATACACTCAAGGGAAAAATCAATAGATATATGATACCTTAACAATACACAAAGAAATCAAATTTTATTTTTCTCAACCAAGAAGAGTTGGGAAAAAACCCAAAAGCATGGAAAAATAATTGAGGCATAATAAATAATACAAGGGCGAAAGGCGGTATGACATCCACATGTCGAGATGCACACCAAAAGTTTGTCAGTTTATTTATTTATTTTTTGTTTTCTACTGAAGAAAAAAGGCACAGTGGATACACCCGAGGAGATATTGAAGGTGTCTATGCAAAGTGAGGAGCTCATTCATCATTTTAACGCAGCTTTTTTCTGACAACCACACAGACCCGAGCATCTTCTAGAACACAGAAAAGGAGAAAGAATGGACTTAAAAGAGGGCACAATCAATTACAGTTATTCAGAAATCAGAGAGGAAATCTAAAGAAAAAAATTGATTTAAGATAATAATGCTTTGAGACGTTCAGATAGTGCAATGTTTCGAAGAATTTTATTTTCCAATCATTATATGTTGAAATTATTTTGGGCAACAGAGAAAATTTTTTCCCTTCACTTAAAGTTTGAAAAGCAGTTTTTTCCCTTGATTATTTTTTTCTTTTTTTTTTATCTGGAAAGGTCTGTACCCATTTTGTATCAAAATAGTTTTCCCGATTTAAGAACAAGTTATTTTCTAGAATTCTATACTTGGAAACAAATAATTCAGTTTTCTTATCATTTAATCTGAAATTACATCTCTATAGTCTTCTGTTACACATTATGGCTTGGAGTGTTTAAAATTACTTCAATAAAATTACTGCAGATATTAATGTAATTTGAAGTTGTCTTGACAAAGAACGGATGCGACTGAAAGTATAATATATGTGTATTATGTCAAACAACACATGTAAAATCTACTACAGAAAGCTACACATGAACAATCTTTTAATGTTCTTGAACAAACAAATCATCTACGAAGAAATATCTTGAATGTGAATGAAACAATTAACTTTTTTCATTAGAACACTGAATTCCAAAACATTTCTTTTAAAATTATTTATACAGTACAGATTTACTTTGCGGAAATAAATACTAAATGTATTTTATTTTATCTTTCATGTTGAAAATGCCGTGACTGGTACGGAAACCGTTCAAGTTGTTAGTCGATTGCCTTTTACAGTGGTAAATACAGGTATGCATGAAATGACGATACGCTGAATATTAAAACATTTTTAATTAATAAAACACTGAAACCTTAAATAAGAAAGAAAACAAAATTTAATAGAAAAGGGTCTCCAAAAATTATACCTTGGAAACCTTTTTTAATAAGGAAACCTGAGATAAAGTAACAATCTAATTGCGTAACCAAATAATTCAATCTAATCATAAATCAAGTACAAAGCACAATTCAAAAGAAACTGTGTTCTAATGACACTTAATTTTGAGTACACCAAGTGAATCAAGTAAACTCTAGCCCCGAATCGAAAAAAAATAATAGGCATTGTAATTTTGCGTCAACGAATATGTGAATATCATGTGCAGTAGAACCCCGTTAATCCGAAATTCCGGATAATCCGAACACCTTATTTTAATTTTCTTAAAACTTTTTACTAAAAAATGAAGGAAAATTAGTAATTACGAATCAGAAACAAAGCTAATGTTTATTCCTAACTTAAAACAAGTATTTGATTGACTCTTTAAGAATGAATACAGAACGTTAATTAGTCGAAGCAAATTCAGATATCTATTTTTTACCCTCAACTTGTTTGCCACTGTACCGTGTGAATCACCAGGTGCTCTTTCCGTACGCCTTCATAGAGCACCCAGAGTCATTACTCTACTGCATTTGGTATATCAAGAGCATCAAGAGCATTTTAACGAATTTCCCGGATAATCTGAATTTTTCAGGTTCCGAACAAAGGCCAGCCGCAATTAGTTCAGATTCCCGGGATTTTACTGTAGTGAACAGTAAGTTTCAAAAATATTTTAGAATATTATTATCTCCTTAAGTATTTTTGAGGAAGAAATTTAAATTAAATTTTACTATGGACACTCAAATAAATTTATTTTTATTCATTATGTCGTACAAGTCCATCTTATCCAATGGGTTGATTGGGCTGTAGCACAGAGGTGCCTTTAACCCAAGGGCGCCTGAAAATTAACTATACTGATTTCATTTTAATTTTAAATCAAAATATCTTTTTAATTATAATTTTAAATAAACAAAAAGTAAAAATATGATCAGGACTTTTAACTAGACAGCCTTCGATTTCGTAATGTTACATAAATATGTGTATCATTTCAAAAAATATTCATACAGAGACAATCAGTCAGAAAATCCTAAACCATACATGTAATAGAAGGCATCTACATTATCAGTGATAAAACAGGCAGCTGCACCAAATATTATATTTTGCTCCTCAATTAATTCATTTGTTAGGTATTTTTGTTAGGCCATATAGGTACTTAAATTTCTAATTACGGTTTTGACGGGGATCAAAATAACTTTAGCCCAGGGCGCACAACTCTGTTAAAACGACTCTGATGTCTTACATATCAAACTATAGGAAAGCTATGAGAAAAAACTGGCGTGGAGAATGAACGGAAGACAGCTTGATAGACTCAATGTAGACAAAATGTTACAGTCCTTTGATCTTCACCGACTCTAAGTAGAAAACAAAATTTCTGTCGTAAACACGCCAAATCTGTTGAAAAACACGAGATGTTTCGACAAAATGCGTACTGTTTTAAAAAATGTCGTAATCATTTGTTGTTCACACGTATTTCAAACTCCGGTGTAAACGCGGCTTTACTCAGTTCTCCTAACAAATAACAGCCAAAGAAGAAAAACATATTCTACGAGATGAAGAAAATTCTTACCTTACAAAGAGACGACCACAACGAAACTGGCGAAATGTTAAAAACCAAACGATAACCAACAGTTGGAGCAAAATATTTTTATTAAAATAATAAATGAATAAAAGTCGTTTATTTGCAAGCGAGATAAAAAATGGAATAAATAAATTTTTATATTCTTTGGGAAAAAATTTCTAAAATGATTCTTTATATTATTTGCAATTATCACTTTGAAAAGAAATTTTATTTTTTAAATAATTATTTACACACTTTTTTTTAATAATTATTTTCATATAAATCTCAATTACCAAAAACACTAACCATCTGCCGATAATTATCGGCATAATGACTTAATCAAATCAAAGGATTATAATCAAAGCGAAAAGGTGCTAGTCCTTTTCTGTGATTCCAAGCACACAATGTTCTTCGGGCGGCAGTAAATATTAAAAGATACCGATTTATATGAATTCTTGTTTATGCAGTTTTTTCGTAGGTCAAGTATTCGTAACTTGACTTTTTCCAAATACTTTAAAAATTAAACTACTTAGATTTAAGATATTTCACAACATCTTATATCAAATTATAGCTTGAAGTATGTCATGATAACTGTTTTTGGAACTGTAAATTGTATATAGTATTCCTGTTGGAGGTATCATGACATCCCCACTTTTAAGTTATTAATTATACAACATAATCTAGTGTTCCTTAAACATCGATAGACTATCGATACTTTCGAAGCCAAGTAGATAGTATCGAGTTTTCGAAACTATCGACTGTTTTCTCTCTGGCAATACTATCGATAGGCGCATTTTCACAGTCGATAGTTTCAAAACTATCGACTGAAACTATTGACTGTCCATAGTATTTCTTCAATCTAGTGGCGGGTCGTGTATTGTGTCAGTGGGGGTGCTGTATTATATAATACCTATCATTGATGCATTTTTGTATAATTTAAATATTGGCTTTTTGGTAAATTTTGGACATTTTAATAAATTAATTTTTGACTTGATGTAAGCAAGTTTTTATAAATATGGTACTAAATTTTAATTTATCTTGCAGTTCTAGTCGTTAGTTTTGAAGCTATCGATTGTTTTCTCTCAAGCAACAAGTCTATGTATTGTTATATGGGGTGTTTTAAGGTATCCGCATACGTTCGAAAACCCATTTTTGACCGAAAATCACAAATTTTTTTAATGTCTTATCTGAAAGCCTATTGTTTTTAGTTTTCAAAACAGTTTTTATTTTACATCTATGATGATCAGAAGTGAAATTAGAGACATTTTAGTAGAACTTGACAGTTGAAAATGGAGAGGTAAATAATACGATAAAGAAGCATTTTTCATTGTTTTTACTTAAGATATTTAAATTTTATTGTTTATTTTTGTTTTATACTATTTTACATATACCAGGTATTATTTTGAAAGATTTTCAGTGTGAATTTCTTTGTTTTCTATGACATTGTTGCAAATTTAGGTAATTTTGAATCATTGCAGTATCTTGATTCTCCGTTAATGATGTAATTTTTGATAATAAACGTAGGAAAAGTACATAAATTGTACTTATGATCAATATCAATCACTAAAAGTATCTCTATAACAACTAATAGGCATTATAAAGTTATTTGACTGAAAAACAATATTCAAATCTATCGATGGCGGCTGAATGATAGAAAACGATAATGATACATAAGGCTCAAGAAAACGACTAAAAAAGATTTCCAATCAGAAAATTTTTAAAAATGTGCTAAGCTGGCAAAAACTAAGGACTAGCCTACAAAACTGGGGAGTATTGAAGAAAAATTCTTTTTTCTTCTCATCGTAAATTAAAAACATAAACTTTAAACTCATTTTTCTCAAAATGTGATTTTTGGCAAAATTTTCATTTTTCAAACACGATAACTAAAATTCAACTTAAAATATCCGTCTCAAATTTGGCATACATATTATTTATTATATTGTATAGGTAATGAACCAAAATATAAGTGAAATAATGCTCCATTAAAAAGTTATGTATCTTTTAAGGTTTGAAAAAATGCCAAAATTCTTTAAAATTCATGATTTCACACTAAAACTCTTATAATTTACATGTTTTTAGAAACATTTCAAAATTTTTGCTTCAGGACCTAGCCAATAGTTTAAGGATTATATATGCTAAAGGATTTATGATTCTGATAATTTCTTTTTGAACGAGGGTGTTTGAAAAAGGTGAAATTTAGTACAAAAAAATCTAAGTTTTTTCAAATTTTTAAAAATATATTTAATTCATTTAACTTTTTTCTATGATTTATTAAGTTTTAACATAAATGTCATATAAAAATACAAAAATATTGCTTCAAATACCTTTATTTAAAAAAAAGGCATCCGAACGTAGTCGGATACCTTAAGTAATTATACCACTTTGATTATTGATGCATTTTTTAATTATTCAAATTTTACCTTTAATTTCTCATTTATTTACTCTAGATTGTTTTCAAACTATCGATAGTTTTTTTTTCAAGTAATAAATAGATCGAGGAATTGATCTTGGATTGCTGAGAAATTTTTGTACTTCGTATCTGTATATATGTATGGAAGTAACGTATGTAGTACATAGGTATTTAAAGTACTAAGTACATACGCATATAATGTGATAAGTGTGTAGGTGAGTATTTTAGGTACTATAAGTACACATATAACGCACAACGTCGTTACGTATATATGTTAACTACTAAGTTTGTAAATAAAAATTTAGGAATATACGTACGTATATATGTACGTTCGTATGTGTGTAACATCCATCCGTCTGTATGAATGTAACTTATGTATATATGTATGTAACGTACGTTCTATGCAAGGAACGCTCATACATTTGAACGCACGTATGTATGTACGAATCATGATTACGTATGTAACGTACGTACCCATGTTTGAAACATACGTATGTATGCCACATGCGTACGTTCATAGAACATTATAAACTTAGTACGTTAATGCTTACGTACGTATGTTACATACCTATGCAAGTATGTTACTTAGATACGTACGTACGTTACATACATATACACATTTCATACGTAAATAAGTTCCATACACAAGTACTTACCTTATAAACGTACGAACGTTACATACGTGCATATGAAACGTTCCTAGGTAAGTAACGTACGCGTGTATGTACGAAGGTATATATATAACGCACATACATATATAATGTACGAAAGTATACAGGTTACGCACGAATGTATACATGCCACATACGTACGTTCAAAGTACATTTACATACTCAGTTTTTTACATATGTACGTATGTACGTTACATACGTAATCATGTTTCATATATACGTTTGACGTACGTCACATACGAACGCGTATTTCATATTTACGTATGACGTAAGTTATATATATACGTTTCAGACGTACGTTACATACGTACTCACGTTTCATATATACGTATGACGTAAATTACATATGTACATTTCAGACGTACGTTACATACGTACTTACGTTTCATGTATATTTACGTTACATAAGTACTCGCGTTTCATACATACTTACGTTACATACGTACTCGCGTTTCATATATACTTACGTTACATACGTACGCACGTTTCATATATACGTATGACGTAAGTTACATATGTACGTTTCAGACGTACGTTACATACGTACTTACGTTTCATGTATATTTGCGTTGCGTACGTACTCGCGTTTCATGTATACTTACGTTACATACGTACTCATGTCTCATTTATACGTACTATCGATAGTTTCAAAACTATCGATAGTTTCTAAACTATCGACTGAAAGAGACCTATCGATAGTATCGCCCGAAATAAAACTATCGATAGTTTCTGTCGATAGTTGGGAAAACTACCGACTGCACTATCGATAGCTGAACTATCGATGTTTAAGGAATACTAACATAATCATTTAAATAAGATGGAGTTTTACGAACACGGTTTACTTCTTCTTTGATAATTTAAAAGTATTTCTGAGTCAGTTTGGGAAGTACTCATTATATCATCATTAGAATCCGTTTCTATGGTAAAGTGTGTATTTGATTTTCTTATATGCTCTCTATTATGTCTTAGAATTTTACCAGACTGATTTTTAACAAAATAGGACATAGGATGCAATTTATGCTTTGAGTCTATTTCAGCAGGTTCCCATGTTTAGCATTTAAAATTCAGTATTCTAGCTTTTTTTTTTTTTGCTCAAGCTCAGATAATGGATGAGCAGTTTTGTCATAAAGTATGATAAAGAGTATGCTTACAACTCAAAAATATTTTAATTCGCCATACCTTCACGATTAAACTTCCAATCCACAGAGGAATAAAAAAAATGGAAATTTACTTCAGGCTCCCCCATACAGAAAACTCGTACTAGTTTTCTGTTTTGTTTATTAACATTAAAATGCCGTAAGTTAATCCTCAAAGCGGAAGTTCAAAAGTAATGCAAATAAAGTCAAGGTTTTTAACGTAAGTAAACAAAACAGAAAACTCGTCCATATCCATATCTCATACTTCACTTCATAACATGACGTAAACATTACAAGCGGTAGCTATAGCGGCGAGGTGACGATGTAAATCGTGACGTTTATAGAAATTCGTTCATGGCAACACTTTGAAATTTATTCCGAAAAAAATCAAAATAAACACGTATTGTACGAAGAGCACATGTTGAGTTAGACATATATTTGTTATCAATTTAAATTAAAGGTATTCGGTCATGATTATAGAATTTTTTTGTTTTTATGAAATATGTTTCGTAATTAAGTCAATATTTTCTGTCAATCTTAAATTAAGGTTTTGAATCGAACTGGTTTTTATAGTGTTTAAAACACAAGTGATAACATTTCAGTTTTTTTGAATGAGATCTTTTATTGAAAATTTAGTATCTGATTGCTTTAATAGTATAGTATTAAAAACTTCTAACTTTTTAATTGAAGAATTAAAATTTGAAGAGAATTTGGAAGCATAAACAAAATCTGGTGCATAAATATTTAACTATCCGGTAAAGCATCCAAAATTCATCATTATTACTGAAGCTTAATTTCACTTATTCCTGTCTTACTTTTTTGTACTGTTGTTTGTCTCGGCTAATTACCTTTAGATTCATAGAATTTGGACTTGTTGTAGATTCGATTTTTATAAAAATATTTTTTCCTTTTTTAGGCGAATATGTCTGTTAGAAATATATTCATATAGTACAATAGCTGCACAAAAGGATATATAATACATTCCTGAAATGAAACAAAAGTTGCTGTTCCACTTTTCCTATATTAGTACCTATATTATTTGATGTCGCTAAAAGATACTCATGATTATATTTATATAATTTGATGCTAATTGTGGAATGCTTATAGTTTTCTATATCCAGACATGACACATTTCCGCGGAAACACGGTTTTCAGCTTTTTTGGCATCGAATTTTATCATTCTTAATTTTCTTTTGTATAATAATTCTACAATATTTTTAATATCTTAAGCACTTTTTGTCTGAATTCATTTATTTTATTGTTCAATTAATCATACTTGTTTTACTTTTCAGTATTTTTGTTTGGCACGATTTATTATTTATGAAGTTCAGCTTTTTTTGTTCTAAGCCTGTGTCATGTCTATATATCTTTTGCATGCATCCTAAGTAACTAGTTATAGTAAATTATGCCTTATATTTCATTTTTAGATTTTGTTGTGATGAGTAGAAATATCTTCAGGTTGAAATCTAAATGGCTTGTTCTAGCTTCAGGTAGTGGTGCTGTATTTGGACTGTATCATTATTTTAAACCAGATGAAACTGAATGTCAGGCCTCCATAAATCCATATTTTCAGGCATCAACCAAGTGGGATCATAACTGGGACAAGTATATTCTTTTAACTTTCTAAAGTATTATTTCAAATATATTTATTTAATTTGTTTAAAAAGTGTTTGCACTGCTTTTCTTGCTGTGAAAAAAAAAATCATTTGGTGTTCAGGTTTCCCTTTGCAATTTCATTTCTTTGATTCATTGCTAATGTTTCTAAAAAAGTACTTTTATAATATCTTATGCATTCATAGCTTTTAACATAATGATAGGCAGCATATTTTGGACAGGTGTGCAAAACAGATTAACCCTGTAATATAGGAATTTTCTTTACTATCTAATTTGGACATTCTTTTATTTAATCTAAATATTAGGGCAAAAGACATATGAGGTGCTTAAATGTGTTGCATGATTTTAGTTTTCGAAATAGACTGTTACATGGGCGCCCATGCCTGGGGGCAAGGTGGGGCTGCCCCAGCTCTCAGGGAAAGGAAAAAATATAGTGTAGTTATGTGTTTTTCTTTCAAGAAAATTATTCAAAAGTCGAAAAAGAATTAATGTCCAGGAAGATGTAAAATGCGAGTTGAAATTTTGAATTTGGAGGACAAAAATTCTTTTTGTCCTCCGCGGAAAAGAACGAAAAACCCTGGTTTCGAGGACAAAGTGATTGACTTGTTCGGCAAGAAGAAAAGAAATTTACAGTTTGTTTTTTCAGATAAATATTAGTGTCAAATCCATAAACTAACCTATGCATAATAATTTACCTTACAGTTTGCTTTTTATATCGATACCAGTGTAAAATCTTATGAGGTGTACATTTTCAGTTTGTTTTCTGTATTAAAGTATAAGGACTTTGCTCCTGCATTTGTGTTGCTAAATATTCACTGCTTTCAATAAAGTAGTTCAAATAATGTGTTATTCTTTTTTATAGAGTATGAGTACCGTGGCCTAATATTTTAGTAACAGGACAAAGTTTTTAACAGGGTCGGAACTGGAACTTTTTTATGGCTACTTACAAGTCGCCATTTGTCTTCCAAAATATTAAAAATACTTCATACCCCCAGGTCTAGCCCCCCTCCAACAAACTATCATATGGGCGCCCTTGGACTGTTATTCTTAAAAATTATTCATCCTCCAGTTGCAATATTCTATAATTTGATATCATTGTTTGATATGTCAAAATATATTAAAAGGTTAAAAATCAGTTGAATGCTTGTCTGCAAATTGAGAAACATTTTAATATTGATCACTTCTAGTGTAAAATACACAAAATTCCAAAATGTGTGTCAAGCACATAGTTTTATTTATTTCCACTGTTTTTCCTCTGAGTTTATTTGCTTAAGATGAAATTTTTCAATAGCATATGTTCAATTCTTGATAAAAATGTCATTTGGAAGTATCACTTTTGTAATGAGTGATTATAAAGATTATAGATCTCTGTGTTGAATGTTTCTTTATAGCCTGAAAGTTTCTTACTACTGAATATACTTCTGATGAACAACATCAAATTTCTCTGTTATCTGGCTGCATATGTATAATAATGTGCAAAAAAATCACATGGCTTATAAAGTGTTTTGAAAGTTGCAATTTTACTGGGAAAAGAAAGCAATTAATATCTGCTTGGATTTTGATCTCATCTTTAAACTAATCTGCCCCAGTTCTAATTACCTGTTTTATCATTTTACTCCCATTCCCATGTCTAATGAATTGTTTGATTATTAGCAAAGGAAAACAAGAATAGTAATGCGACATGCAGTCAATGCAATTCAAAACGAAGTGAAAGCACTTTCCTCTATCTTCCTTAACATCCCTGCTATAAGAGATGTTTGAGTTTGCCTCTAACCCATAATCCAAGGGACCTTGATCATTCAGTAGTGAAGATCGTTACTTTTCACAACTGAGTTGTAGTTTAGAAAGTGATTCATATCTATTTCAGATCTGAATTGAAAGAGGCATCGGATTCTGCTATGAACCCTACAATGCTGAAAGACACAGTTATTGAAGAGGTAATATCATGGTTTGGTCTGGAATCCCTGAGTAGGTCAGAGTGACTACTTTGTCCTACTAATGAACTCTGACAACTTAAAGGTTTCAGGATCCGATCCTTGATCCTTATGTAAGGTTGTGTCCTGATGCTATAGGTGATGACTTCATTTAAATGGTTGATAATGGTGAACCTCACTGGTTATGCTTGTTAAAAGATGTTGTTGAGGAACAAAGTAGAGAATGAATGAGCTATCCAGCTTTATCTCCCAATCTTATTCACATCAATCGTTTATCTCCACTCCAGTGATGAGCTGTTCCTCCTGCAGGAGAGGTTAGATTGTGGCTGGTGACAACTATTAGGACTCCACTCTTGGTTCCCAATTGCTGTCATGATGACCTTCATTCAGTTGCTGCAGTAGGACAGGGGTAGCTTTTATTTGTTGATTACATTAGAAGGCAGTTGGTTGCACTTAGTCCTTCTCCAAGATCTTTAAATGAGTTGGAACTAGTGCTGCTTTATACATGGTAATTGATTCTCATTCAGGTACCCAACAACTTGAATTGCCAATATAAACAGGCAATGCCTAGAATGAATTACAGCTGTTAGGAGAGAAGATATTCTTCATAGATTATTCCATTGTTTTTTACAAAAAAAAATCTTTCCCAAAAAAAATATAGTATAGTATTAAAAAAAAACTTAAAATACAATAAATAGATAATAGGCCATTCCACTGAATCTCATGATTTTAATGAAATTTGTTGTTAAATTAAACTGAAAAAAAATGCCTTGATTTTTTGAAGCCTGTGTGGAATTTTGATTTATTCTTGTGTAATAAGGCACCTAGTAAAAATTAAACTTTCCTTTAGAATTCAAATCTAAGTTTTGCATGGAAAAGAATTAATATTTTAGTTACTGTTTTTTAGTTAAAATGTCAATAAAAAATTAAAAATTTATTTTATAAAGCTTAAATAATTATTCTTTATTATATTAAATAAATACTGGCTATTAATTGAAAGTATATTATTTAAATGTGAACTTATTCCATATGACTCAATCCAAGAAGCTGTTAGGCTTGAATAGAATTTCAGTAATGGAAATTTATAAATTTGAAACTCATTTTATTATTTTAACAGTAAAATTCCTACTACAAATTATGAGTTATGTATGCCTCAGTAATGGCTTATTAGATAAAAATGTATTAACATCTTTTATGTAACATATTTAAAATTAAAGACAAAATGCTAATGTTTCCTTGAAACTTTAACCCTTTAACTGCAGGTACTTTCTTATATATGTGGTTTATAAACCACACCAGTGGTTAAATGGTTAAGTTCCTTTCTGCTTAAAAATTAAAGCAGGTTTTGGGATTTTTTTTTTTTATTTCTATAATAAATTATTTCTGTTGTATTTAAAGCAAAAAGGATATTTTAAACTCTGTTCTGATTTGGACTTTGATACTAACATTTTATTTATGTTATCTTATTCTTTATATTAGGCGAGATGTTTCAAGTTTAATAAAGCCGGTCAAACATGAAAGTAATTCTTCCGAAGAAAAGCAAGTCAGCGAAAAGAAAGCAAAATTGACTCCAACTGCAGCACGGCACATCTTTCTTGTTCGTCATGGCCAGTATGAAGATTGGAAAAATGATGATAAAGACAGAAAGTTAACACCTCTTGGTAAATAAGGATTAATATTTTTTCTTGAGTATTTTATGGTTTTCATTTGAAAATTTGTTATATGTATCTATGCATACATATGGAATGTTCTAGATAGCTGTATATGAAGATTATGATTTTACATTTTACTGAATACTGTAGCTCCAGTTATTCATTGTTATTTTAGACAGATGATTCCCCCAATTAAATTACGTATAATGTGAAGTTTAAGTATGTTTTAATGGTGGTATCTGTTTTCAAAGTTTTAATCATTTTAATAAACCAGTAGAGACTTGAAAGGCTGAACTTAAGTATAAGTTCTATCTCGTCTAATAATAAGGGAGGATGTGTGTGTGTTGGTGCTCTACAGGACAGACCACTGGACCGAGAGCTACAAAATTTGGCACATATATACTTTGGAGGTGGGAATGTGCACTTCAGAGCCCATTTTTTTGAAATTTTAATTAATTAAAAATTAAGCGCATTTTTGGCTTTTTTTTCTTAATAACTTCTGAAAATATTACAGCACAAAAATCATTTTTACGCCATCTGCAAATTTTAAAAATTATCTTTTCAATGATATCAATAAAGTTGCCATATAGTTTTTCTCTAATTTTAATAAATTTTTAAAAGACTTTTTTTGGCTTAATTTTCAACAATACTTTTCATTATTATAATAAAATTCAAAACATTTTCATTGTTTAAACAAATATTTAAATTGTGTGTTTGTCTTCCATTGTTAAAAGCTAATATAATATCCTACTGGATTTTACTTTCTCTTTTTTATTATTTGTTCAATTTTTCTGTGAAATCTGTATAGAATGTTCTCAAGATAGTAAGTATATTAGGAAATAATCCAGTAAGCTCAACAATTATGATTTCTATGTTATTAGCATGTTTTAAGTCAATTAACATGTTGCTGGACATAAAATGTTTCACGCCATTTTAATGTTGAAATCAAATGCATATTTTTCTCCCACTATCACTCTTGATTGATGTCTCCAGTAAGTGTTCGAGGTCAGATGCTTAGTTTACATTACTCTTTCTGCTTGCTAAATGCTAAAATGCCTGAATATTGGAAAGTTTAATATCAGGAATAAATTAATAAAATATCATTTGCTGATATTGATGAATTCTATTTAGTTTTAAGGAATTTCAGAGTGGAATTTTTTTTAATGTATATTAATATAAAACCAATATCGGAAAGTATGTAAACAAAATGTGCTGATTTTTTTTTTAAATAAAAATTGCATTTGTAACATGTCTTTTTCCAAAGAGTATTTTAAAGTCTTAATTATGAATACAATTACTTAAATATTCGTACTTTAAAAGGTCTTACAGATAAAATATAAAATGCATTGATTTTTTTAGTAAATTGTGTTTGTAACAATATAAAGTATTTTTCAAAGCTAAATCTTTTTCCTACCAATGCTCTAAACCATCTTAATTATAAATGGAATGAATTAAATATCTGTACATCAACAAAAATCTTACACTTCATTTGAATATTGGCAGATATTATGTATTCAGAGTGCTGTTTAAGTCAGAAAATGCAATTTTTAAAACAATAATGCAATTAAAAGTTCCTGTTGATTAGAAAACCCAGGGTTTAATTGTTACATTCATTAAAATTCTACATCTTTCTTTTCTTCGTAGCATTTACATTTTGTGTTTAATAACAATTGTGTGCTTTCAAAAGGTATTTGGAAGGAAAAGGACAGGTTTTGACTTCGTTACTTTTAGCAGTATACCAACAATATTTATAAATAGTAAGTTTCACCTAAAAAGAGAATATCATGCCCAAGTAAATATTCTCTGTCCGGTGTCGCCTGTTTTGTTCTGCTTTGTAATTTTAAATTCTGAAATTTTTAGCAAATTTTGATTTATTTACTCAGGAAATAATTTTTCTTTTTATACGTTTATCTTAATGATAGTTTCCAACTTTTGAACTTTTTTTCTCTTTTAGATAGTAATAAATAAATCTGAGCAATTGCTCTGGAAATAAATTTCTTTATAATTAAATAAATCAAAATTATTTTAGATTTTAATAAATATAATATATTACGTGCTTACAGTGAGTTTCCTAGATGAGTACATTCTTGAAATAAAAAAAATTATAACTCTTAAATGATCAAATTTTTCTGATGCAGCAATGATTTTAAAATGGTACCTGCATGCTCATTAAAATCTAATATCATGTTTTTGCATCAAATTTGTCTTTTACTGTTATAATCCCTATATAGTCAACAAGAGTTTGGATACTATAAAGGAGACATAAAAGAACCCCCCACGGCGCAAATTACCTCTTGCTTACAAGAAGGAAGAGGGAAATGTTCACCTACTTTCATTTCTGTCCTCGGCCGTTCTGGGTTTTAAAAGAAGTAGATTTCAAAGCACTATGGCTTTCAGAGGGTTAAGAAAACATGAATATCAAATTATGCATAAGAGATTCAGTTGAAATTATATACCCGGTGAACAAGCTGGTTGCCAAATGCATCTAGTATGTTTTAAATGGAATGGGAGCTATCATTTGAATTTTGCCAAAGAGAGAAAATATAACATTTTTAGTTCAATAAAGTGATATAAAATTATGGTAAACTCTAAAAGTCTTGTAATGTTGCATTTTTCAAAACTGTAAGTCAAAAAAAAGTACCATTATTTTATACATATATATAGTTTCGTAATTTTATGAAAGAGTATAAAAAGTTTATATCATCAATTTAATGTTAAACAACACTCTCTAAAAAATTTGTTTTTGTGTTAATGTACCTATGCATTTGAAAAAGCTCTGTAATATGAATGAAAAGACTTCTGTTAGAACTAGTAGAGTGAACTGTTTGATGTTAGGGAAATGTTTTCTTTTCAAATATTTGCAGTCCATTATCTCAAAAATGCAATTTTTGTAGTTGCTGTAGTATAGCCAGAATGCTGTTCTGGCACAGTTTTTTCTTTAGGAGAAATAAAAAATTGTAAGATACCTTCTTAAAAAGAACACAGTCTTTGTCTAATCCTTACCCTCGAAAATACCATAAATAATTAAATTAATAAAAGTTATAAAGTGGAAAGTGGTGGTGGGAAGGGATTAAAAGAATTAAGTTTGCAAACATTTAATTGAATTTTATGTTTGAGTTCTGAAAACTCATGATATTTTCTATATTATTCATCATTGTCATGATTTTAATTCTTAATATACTTACGTATTACTTAATTTTAGTATAACTTGAAATCAACATAAATGTTTAATAAAATTATTCTTTAACGTCTTCATTATATGCATGCTTTTTACTAAAATATGGATTATGTTAGCTTTTAATCAAAAATAAAATGTTGACTTCTTGCAAACCTATTTAAAATGCTTGAAAATATTAAAATATGAAGGGGGTTTTTTTAATATTCAGGTAGACAACAAGCTGCCATACTTGGACAACGTCTGAAAAGTCTGAATTTTACATATTCAAGATTAATTCAATCAACAATGACTCGTGCTATTGAAACTTCAAATATAATTTGCAAGTACCTACCAACAGTTCCAGTGGAAACTAGTGATCTCTTATGTGAAGGAAATCCTATTCCTTCTGAGCCACCCATTGGTACCTGGCGTGAAGAGTACAAAGTTTGTAATATTCCTTTATTTCTTATCTTACTGTTATTTGCATACAAAGACAAGAAATTTCATTTCTTTTTACCGTTGGATATTATTTGGTCTTCAGTAAAATGTCATTTTTTTTTAAGTAAATGGTATTAGATTTGAGAATAGTAAAATAAATTATTTGTTATTGTATGTTAACATATTTAACCATTTAACTTTTGTAATGACAACAGAACTTTTATTGGAATTTGATCTGGAAAACCCTTTAATCATAATTGTAAGGAAACAACTAGTTTTAAATACGTAAGTGCAGTGATGTTAATATAATATATTTGAAATTACAAGTATTATTTTCTGTTATATGAAGTAGTTTTAATTCTTCTCTATTTCTAATAATAATAAAAGAGAAAGTCTGCCTGTTGGCGGCCTACAGAATAGACCATTGAACCTAGAGCTACCAAATTTGGTACAGAGTGGGAGTGTGGACCTCGGAGCCATTTTTTTTTTCAATTTTTTTTATACAAATTTTAATTATTTAAAAATTATGCCCAATTTTGACATGTTTGGCCTTTTTCAACAATAACTTCCAAAGGAATTATTGCCTGAAAATGATTTTAAACCAATTTAAAGTGCAAACAATTATCTTTCCAATGATATTAGTTTGAGTAGTGTACGATAATTAATTTCAATTTTACAAGGTTTTTAATGGTCATGAATTGTGGTCAAGGTCACTTAAGGATACTGTTTGTGCTTTCTCCTTACCGGGGGGGAGAAATCGAAGGTAGGGAGGAAGGGCGGGGGAGCAAACAGGTTATAAGAAGGTATACAGGAAGTCTGGGAAGGAGAAATTTTGTACCTCACTACTGGAAAATCTTTTTTTTTTCAAAACGTTTTGGTTTTAATGAAGTTTTCAATGAATTATGGATACCAAATATTTACATTTTAACAAAAAATTTCAAATTTTAATGTATTTAGTATGTAAAACACTTTCTGCAAGGTTTTATCAAATTTTTAGTATTGATTCTAAATATATGCCAAACCATATCTTTCAACAAACTCGCTTAGAATACACAAATAAAATGGAACAGAATATAGAACATTACAGTAAATAAACATTTAAATAGTTTTTTGCTCAGATAAATGTTTTCTGGTATCACAATTATCTTTTAAATAATCTCTAATATTTGCTTGATTTACGGGTATTATTGCTTTTTTTATTTCAAATAATACCTTATTTCATTTTTATTGAAATATCAGACTTGAAATTACATTAACCTCTCAGCAGGCACGTGTATGCAAGAGATACTTATATTGTGCATCATGTTAGATATTTATATTGTGCTTTTATAAATTTATGTGCAATTTTTATTTATAAAAACTTTGTTAATAAGCTAATAAATACAGATAACATAAATAAAAGTTGCATTTATTTTTGTAAAACACCATGATATATATATATATGTAATACGATGCATGATATGTCGTAAACTTTGCGTAGGCTGGAAGGTTAATTGTAACATATTTACTTGAAATTAAAATTGCTTCAATAATGTTACAAGACATTCAAAACAATATTTGAGAAGTGTTAATGGATAATTGCATTCATTTAAATTCTGTCAATATTAGATTTCATTTACCTACTGACAAACTTTGGAATTTGGCTTGATGTAACTGAAAATTATCTATCTAACATTTTATTCTGGATGCATTTGATTTTGGAGCTGTTTCATCTAAAAAGCATCTAAAAATTCAAGATTTTAAACATTTCTCTTGGTTTATAGTAGTCATTTGTTGAAATCTTCAGTTTTATCTGTCATCTTTCAAAGCTAACAATTTATTTTGATCAGAAACTTCAATTGAAAATTGCTTGATCAGATAGCTTTAATTCTAAATTATTGATATAAAATATAAAAATAACAACTAATTAAAACAACTTGCTAATTTCAAATTTGACTGATATAACTGAACCATTTTAACTAACTAGCTGGTTGCCAAAGGCGACTGGCACTAGAATAAATATGAATCATTTATTGCAATTTAAGATAAAATTTGTAAACATTTATTTAGATGAAAAAGCGTTCCATAAAAATTGTACTCCTTTAAAGGAGAATTATTATATTTAAGTATATGATGCCATTTAAATATCTTGTTTCATATCATAAAACTATGCAACATTTATTCAGCAAATGAAAACAAAAAAAAAAAAGTGATATTGCTCTGTCTGTATTTTATAAAAATTCTGCTTTATATGTAGAAAAGTTCCTGAAAAGTTAACCCTATTTAGTATTTTTTTATTATGTTTTAAAAATTATTATTAATCTTTTTTTTTTTTTTTCTTATCTACATTAATCTATATAGTATTATGAAGATGGTCCCAGAATCGAAGCAGCTTTTCGAAAGTACTTTCATCGTGCACCCGCTTCCCAAAAATCTGATAGCTATGAGATTGTTGTGTGCCATGCTAATGTTATAAGGTACTTCATATGCAGGTGAGTCATTTTTCTATGTTTGCTGGAATTTTTCCATATTTTATTGAATATTTTACGTATCTGTGTATACAAACATTGAAGACATTTTTTTTCTTTTTTTGTACGAACTCAAATTTGCAAACAAATAATAAAATTACATTGTTGCATTTTGAGTATTATGAATTTATTTTAGATCATTATTTCTGATACGCTACTGTGACATCACTCATTATAAAGTAAAAAGCACATTTCTTCAAAGTCTAAATGTTTAATGTATATAATAACTGTAGGTAATGCAAGTGAATAATGATTGATGTTATTTAGTATTTACTTCCATTTTATTTCTTACATCATATAATCTGTTATTTTTTTATTTTGAAATCAGCATTTTATTGCAATAATTTTTAATTTCTCTGTTACATTAACTGTTTAAGTTTCAGAAGATTGAAGTTATGTATTGTTGTTGGTAACACTTTCATTGATATAAAACATTTGTGCAGTGTGTGATGCCATCCCTCTTTTAATAAAAAAACTTGGTTGACAGTTATTAATGAGCTAATGAATTGATATTAAAACTACATTATTGTTCTTAACATTCACATTAGAGAATGCATTCACTCTCATTTAGCTTCTAATTCAGTGATAAAAATCACTGTGTTTCAAGAAACATGTTAATCAATCCTATAATTTTTTGCTTAATAAATTATTTTTTAATTTTATAACAATTTGTAAATACATTTTCAGATTGCTGCAAGTGCCTCCTGAGGCCTGGTTGCGATTCTCCTTATACCACTGCAGTATCACATGGGTTGTCATTGGGCCAAGTGGCAACGTGTGTGTCTTTTCTGTTGGGGACAGTGGATTTATGCCTCAAGATAAACTGACTAGAGCATAGAATGAGATATTTGCCTTTTCTACTTAACAGGATGTAATTTTAGTTTATTTTTATACTAGATGTTACTGCCTGGCCAAAAGCATCAGAGCTTATGAATGAGATGTGCAAACTTGTCTAAACAGATCTGTCTTTTTTTAACTCCCCATAGGAAATTTTTATTTGTGGAGTTTGTTTTATGTTCTTCACATTATATGGAATGGGATATAAAATGAACGCTTTATTTCTCTGCAAGTACAAATTTTTAATGTTATAAAAAATTCCATCAAAGACAAAAAAATTAATTTATGATTGTTCTTCTTTTGAAATTAGCTGCCAAATAAAATACCTCACTTTGTACAAATTGAGCTAAAATCTATTTGTGTTCTTGCAAAAACAGATACAGAGCTTCAAAGCAATAAGAAAAATTTTTAAGGCATAAAATTTTATCTCTACATTGCAATAACAATGTTTAAAATACTTTTGTATTGCCATATGACAATTACAGTTAGCTATAAATAGCTTTTAAGCTCAGAAATAAGTAGTGATGTACCAGTTTTACCATTTGGTGACCCTAGGCAACCACCTAGGGGTGCTGCATCAATGGGACACTGGTACATCAGACAAAACTTTTTTTTTTTGAAAGTGACAAAAGCATACTCTCATTCGACAATGGTTCAAATCTGGCAATGATATCAATTGAACACAAGATTGCAGCAACTCTTGATGTCAATAAATTGATTCAAACATTAACCTGAACAAAGGGGCGAAAAATTATTTTCTCCTAATGAAAATTAAATCTCATTACATATTCAACTGTAACTGCATTATTAATTTTTTAATGAATTTTTTGTTTAAATTGCAATTCAAAAAAATTATTGAAAGACTTTTTTTTCCTTTTTATTCAAACAATTAAAATACTGTGTTCTTAATATTTTAAAACAAATAAATTTTTTATATGGAATTTTACATTTAGTAATGTTATATTTAGACTCTATTTGAATATTCAAATACACATTGTTTAGGGGTGCATGAATTTTTCTTTGCTTAGGGGTGACAGATACCCTAGCAACAGTCCTGGTATTGCATAAGATATTCCTGTAGGAGAGTAATTTATGGGCTGTCATAATTATTATTTATCTTATCATAATTATCTTTATTCAATGTGAGCTGTTCAATTTTAGGAACTTCAATTGAATTAAATTATCAGCAGTTGATATCCATTCAGTTCAATTCCACTTTTATATATATGTGTATATATATATATATATTGACAAATGTTTACAAACCTGTACTGGTGTCTCATAATTTTCTGCCTCTCTCCCACTAATCCTGGAACACAGGTCTAAAAATATACTTAAAGTTATGTTTATTTTTCTTTTAAGAATTCATTTACCTTATGCAGTGAAACCTGTGTACTGTACCTGTATGTGTGCAATACTGTCTCTAATGATAAATCTGCCTATTAGTCCCAGTGGAATTCCTATTTATTCAATGTATTTTTAACCTGCCTACAATGATAATCACTTTTTGAATCACTTGTCTATAACAATTTTACTTCTTTAGGAAGCTGGTGCAGTACAATCCCATTTTTTTTTCTTTCTTTCTTTTCTTGGAGAACAACACCATATGGTCAAGAATGTCAGATAACATTTGATCGGACAGAAAGGGGGGTAGAAACTGCAGCCGTCTGTAGCAGGGAAATCCAGGGAGGGGGCTGATGACTGGAATGAGCACAGATGTTTGTTGCTCTGACTCCTGGTAGGAATAAACCTGTTCATTTGCATTTAGCAGATTGGACTGACCACTTGTTCCTTGAAATTCAGTTTTGATGTGTTTGAAAATTCACTTTGAATTTACGTTGACACAGTGCTAAACATTGACTAAAAATTTGGGATTTTTCAGTTCGACGATAGATAATTTTGAAATAAAGAGAAAAGGCCTTGAAGATGCTGTGGTGGAAAAAAAATAAAGTGGATAACAAATGAAAATTATCCAAATTTACCATAAATGATGATGCTGACAAAATTTTCATTTTCAAGTACTTAAAAAAACTTAAATATAACATTTTTTTTAAATATATAAAATTGTATATTTTATATGTTCATAAAATACAATTTTATTTCAGCTATGTATTTGCAAGATGATTCAATAAACGTAATAAAATATATTGGTATATAAATACATACACACGCACACAAAACATTGGATTTTGCAAATCCTCGAAACTTTCTTTAACGATAACCTGTTTATAACAATATATTTGTTCCTACAGTATTGTTATAGACAGATTTTTCTGTATAATGAATTGATATGTAACAAAAGAAATTATATTTTTGCTTGTACAATAAAGTAAAATGAATTCTAAAAAATGCAGCAAATAAAGGCAGTTTATGAAGAAATAGGAAGAAATTAGAGAACTAATTGACCCAAGGTCAATCTGTATTAACATAATCATTTCGTAAAGGCAGGTTAGATTGCAGAGGTGGCAAAAATCTTCTCTATGTATGTCACATAGCCACTCACATTAATTGATCTTGCTTACAGTTTTTAACATAATTAATTGTGGCTCTCCTTATTTGACATTTTTGGTGACTTTTGGAATGAGAGAGACATTACCAGTTCTCACACTTAAATTGCTCTCAGAATGTTGAAAAAGTGATTTGATATGAATTTTTCAGCAGACCAACCAATTCTCTGAATGAAAAAGTCCGCAAATGTTATGAATAAATGAAAAACGAACTGAAATAATTATGGAATGAGCTGCAAATCTGCTATTTCAAAATACAATACTCCATTGAAATTGTGTTGCATTTTTCTTTATTTTTGTGCTTCTTGTTTTTAATGCCATAGTTGCTCATTTGTCTTTGTTTTAAGTAATGCAATGAATATTCATTCTCTACTTAATTATTGGAAGCATATGAAATCTTCCAAGAATTAAACTTATCAAGATTCAAATGGCCAAAGGTAGAGAGTCGATAATTAAATATACTGAAACCTTGTCAACATGAATTCTTTATACTTTGAAAAGGAACCAAGACATTTGTTTACCACAAATAAATTTTGCTCATTAAACAAAGACTATTCCAAAAATAATTGTAGCAATACATCTTTGCCTGTTGCTATCCTAATGAAAAATATACAATCCAGCATACATATTGATTTTTTCCCCATTAGAATTTTGTTTTGCTTTTACGTTTTTCTATTTAAATTGTGCAATGTTTGAATATTCTGTGAATTCTTCCTAGCTGTTGCATATTTTGCTTTTAAATACTTTAGTATTGCTCCCAATAAAACTTTTTTAATTTATTCATTTAAAATAGAAAGCAACTGAATAGCTTTCTTGTAACATTGAAGGCAATTTTTTTTAACAATGCTTTGAGGCCAAATTGGTGCATTGATGATGAAGCCTGCATCCTACAAGTCGAGCATATAACAGGAAAAAATAATTCCATTATTGTTAAAAAGTTATAACTCCACCTCTGTCTAATTCACTAAGATTGTCCAGAAGTATGCAATTTGTCTGAATCAAAAATTTGATTTTCCAAGTCTTCAAAATTGGCAAAATACATTTAATTTGAGTTTTCATATCTAAGCAATATATCAAAATGCTTCAACCTTTATAATATAAAATGAATTACTGATACTGCTAAAATTAAAATAGGGTTGAATTGTTTCTTTAAATATAGAGGAGAGTTGTTGAATTTGCACCACCTAGACATCTTATTTTGCTTTTTAATAAAATTTTTGTTGAAAACATTTTTATATTGAATTTAAAGAATTGCCTCTATCATGTTAATTGTTGGATTCAAAATATTAAAAATTGATCTTTCAAATATTCTGAATTATCGACACTCTACTGCATTTTTGTTCACAATTTTTGAAGTGTGAGATTCATTTTTTGTATTATTATGCAAAAACTAGTATATATATTGTATAATAAAGTATTATATTGCTTTTATACTGATTTTGTTACTTTTATTAATTTTCCAAACAGCCAGATATTTCGTTTTTTAATTACAGTAAAACTTCGATTAGCCAGCACTCATTTAACAGTCAGTTTCTGTTATCCATCATCATGTAAAAGAAATAAACATAGGTTTACAGTATTACAATACATTTCTGTACATTACTACTCTTATATTTATTTACAACCCGCTCCGACCCAGCCTACCCAGGAGGGTGTAAGGCCTTCCACAGGCCGGAGGGGAAACATAAAAGAAATGAACTACATTAAAAAAGAGTTTACAAAGGACCCCAAGGGGTGAGCATAACAATTTAAAAATCATCGCTTACAACAGTGTACTAAAAAGATAAAAAGCAAAAACACAACACACAAAAAGATTAACATTAAAAACACAAAAAGATTAAGAGCAAAAACACACTCAAAAGATAATAAAATCAATAGCATTTAAAACCAAACAGTTACAAACAAAAATACGGGGTATCCTGATAAAGGCAATATGCATTACAAAAATTGCACAGAAGTGCACAAGAGATCTAAAAACTTTGCAATGGACAAGATAATAATTCAAACCAAAACAATTCCTAAAACCGTCGAAAACAGTTAACCGAGTAATAGAATGACACCAAGTTGAAGAAAATAATAATAATAAAAAAATTCCTGAAACCGGAAAAAACACTCCAATCAACTCCAAAATTTAGTATTGGTTAAGCCTATTGCACATGTCCCCACAGAATCTGAAGATCTTTTCAAGTCGCAAAATGCACTCCCTATTTTTCAATAAATTTTTGAACCACTCCACCCGATGATTCAGTGCGGGTTCTTTAAGATGATGCTCCTTAGTCGGCGGGCAATGAAAAACGTAGTGATCTGCGACACCAAGTCGACCACAAGGGCAAAGTGGTGAGTTTAGTTTTTTGAACCTGTGAAGGTAACGGGAATGGACCGTGTCCCGTTAAAAAGTAAACTAAGCATTTGTTGTGGACCAGTAATTTTTTATTTACGCAGGGCACGAAACTCCTAGCCCTCTTCCCTGAATCTTAGTTTTTCCAGTTATATTGCCAATCTTTCATTAAAGTTTTTGAATTTAACACATGAGAGCGGGGTTTGGTCATTCATATTCTCGCCATCCGTTGTAGCCAATTTTGCACGGTGGTCGGCGAGCTCATTACCCGGGTCGCGGACATGTGCTTTGAGCTCAACCGTGCTACCAGCCAAATAAAAATTCTTTTTTGCCTCTATTACAAATGCAGACCTGGACCTGGTACTCCGCAAAGCTTCAATCGAGGATTGACTGTCGGTATATATATTAATTTTGAAGCCGTTCTCTTGGACCCAGCGGACAGCGAAATTAATCGCCGCCAGCTCGGCCTGGAAAACTGTATTATTCTTGCTCAGTTTGTATTTAAAAATCTTAAAGGGATGTTCATTTTTGAGAATTCACACCGAGAACCCACAATCGTCTCCGATCCTAGATCCATCCGTATACACCTCGAATTGACTATTTTCAATTTAAGGTTTAATGTCAATAATTTTGAAATCAATTGGGACACTGTACAATTTAACAAAATGATCAGGTTCACCGACATCCAGAACACGACCGAGCTCGGAGGACCGGCAAACCCAGACATGAAATTTTTTAAATTCTGCTTTGGCAGAAAGGTAGAGTGGGGGAATTCCTGCCAGGACGCCTAGTGCCTGCGTAGAGGTGGTCCTATACACTTTCATGAATTTTAAGAGAAACACTTTTTGGATGATTGTTAAACGCTTAATGTTTTCATTATTTAATGATCCACCCCAGACTCCTGCACCATAGAGCAGGGCTTTTTCAATAACCACAAAATACCATGTTTTTAAAATATGTTTGTCTATACTAAAATCAGATTGAACTATACGGTTAAAATTTTGTGTAAGCTTAAATATTTTTGAGTGTAATGTCATAATATGCGCGGTCCTTGCCAACCTGTTATAAATATTAATACCTAAGTATTTCAGGCTGTTACTAACCCAGATAGCACTTACATTTGCAGCAAGTTTGATTTTTACTTGATATTATCTTGTCATGACAAATTTGACGCGTCAAACTTGAAGCGAAAATTCTGCAAACTAACAATGCAGAATCGCCACTCTCGCTTGCAAAGCGAGTTTGCCACAAGTTCGCCACGGCGAAAATAGACAACTAGGGCCACCCCTCTTTGCAATTTCAAGCTTGCTGTGAAGGTGTCATGACAAATTCACAGCACATTTGCAAAACACGTTTGCTGCAAAGATGATAGCACAATATAAGAGATAATCTTTGTCTCTGTTTTAAAAAACATCCGATTTTTAATAGCATCTCCTAGACCGCCCTTCTTTTCATTAATTCAATAAATCAATGACAATTTGTGAAAAAACTAACTTTTTTATAAAAAAAAATTTTGAAACATTTTCTATCTTTTTACTAAATATAGAACTTCCACTTTAAAGAAAACTATATTGTCTTTTTCTTAATGTTGAAATTTTAACGTTTATAAACTAAATTAAACCTAAAAAACAGTCAATGTTTGTTGAAAAATAACTTACATTTTGTCCCATTTTAAAAGTAATTACTTTTGAACCCTAATTTCATAATTTATTCAACTAGCAAAACGTAGTTATTAGCGAAAATCGCTCTCTTTGATTTCAAATCATGTTCTCAACACAAAATTTAAAAAAATTAATGAAATCAAGGAAAAAAGTTTCAAATAAATCGTATGTGCGATCTATTAGCACAATCTATCTTCTCTTCTCGAAGTTTAGCTGGCCGAGTGATTAGAGCGTCAGGTTAGCAAGCAATAGGTCGCGAGTTCTAATCCGAGGCTGTGCTCGTTCTCTGCGTTTGCTATAGTTTGCAATGAGTTTGACGAGACAAACTTGCTGCAAGTTCGTCACGTGGTGACTTCGAAGCTGACGTTAACATACAGCAAGCTTGTTTCAAGCTTGCATTCTTGTCATGTCAAATTCGTTGCAAGCTTGCAGATTTTGCAGAGCGAGATTGCTGCAACTTTGCTGCAAACTAAAATTGCTGTTTGGGAACTTTTATTCCTTTATTGTTGATTTTAAAGCAGGGAGATCTGTTAAAAACTACTTGGCCCGTCCTCTGGCGATTTAAGTTTTGTTTCGATCTAATAGCGATTGCCTGGCACTTGTCGACCGACAATTTCATTCTTAGGGAAGTCAGGTTTTCTATAATCTTCTCCAATATTTCATTTGTGTTTGTTTCCAACTCACGTCTTGTTCTGCCAGTGGAAACTAGCGCCAGGTCATCTGCGAACGCTTGTACTAGAAATTTTTCGCTATTTAAATTCAATATTGGATTAATGTAAATATTCCAGAGGCATGGAGAGATAGCAGATCCTTGAGGACAACCCATGGTGCAAACAAACTCTCTCGATCCTGGTTAGGCCATCGTCGAAAACAACTTTCCTGTCAATCAAGTAATGAAATATAAAATTTCTAAAACATTTGGCAATGCCATAAAAGTCAAGTGTCCTAAAAAGAACCGACCAGTCTTAGCTGTCAAATGCCGATTTAATATCAAGAGAGACCAAAGCACTATGCTGGGTCTCTCTGTTTTCCTCTAATCTTGTTACTATGATGTTAATAGCCATTTCACGGCTTTTCCCCTCCCTAAATCCAAATTGATTGTCGTGAATGATATTGAGCTCGACAAGATGCTTGATAAATATTAAATGAAAGAGTCTGTCAAGAATCTTGCCGATTGTCGGGAGGAGACAGACTGGCCGGTAGGCATTTCACAGTTCAGGATTTTTGCCATATTTTTGTAGGAAAACTATCTTGGCATTCCTAAGCGATCTTGGAAAGTAATTAAATCTAAAACATAAATTAAAAATTGCAGTTAAAAACTTAGGATAAAAACCAAAAATGTGTGTCCAGATTCTATATTCCAGGCGGTCCAGACCAGGGGCTTTTCCTTTCTTAAGAACGTTAATGACAAGACCTACTTCTTTTTCAGTGAATTCTTGGAAGTGTTCTGGTTCCGGAGTATAATTTTCCATTAAAGAGCTAGTTGACCAAGGAAAAAAGTGTTCCAGAAGCATTTCAACTTTCTCTCTCATGGGGGGTATTTGATTTGTCATTTGGTTTCACCAGAATTTCTGCCACCTTTTTACTTTTTCCAAAAGCCATCTTAAATATAGATTTAAAAATATGAGTGTGGTTCTTGCAAAAATGTTCCCAACTTTCTCTTTTGGCAATCAAAAGTTGTTTCTTATAAATAGCCCTTGATCTATTATATTCAGCCCTCGCGGCATGGACCTCAGCCTCAAGGGAATCAGATTGTTTCTTTATTTTAAAAATTTTGCGTAACTTATTTGCAGTGTTTCTAAGTGTCCTAGCCACCCCTTCTCATAGCAGGCTTTTTCTTGAATATCCCCATAACTAGTTCACTGACAATATCTATAAACTCGACGAAGAAGGAATCAATATCTTCTAAACAATGCACAGAGTTCAATTGACGAGTCAGTGACTCAATATGCGGCTTAAGGTCTCTCAAAAATTTCCCTGAGCCGTAACCCGTTTTTAAGTAGAACTCTGTAGAAGGCTGAAATTCCAAATCCAACTTGAAGTAAATATATCTATGGTCGCTAAAAGAATGACGGTCCAGAGTTCCCCATTGCTTAACCTTATCAGTAAGTGCAGAAGAAACAATAGTTAAGTCAGGATACCCCGTATTTAAACAATGTGATATAAAAGTAGGCCCATGCTCCTTGATATTGCAGATGTTGAGGTTATTCAAAGTTAAAAATTCCATAAGTTTTCTTCCCCTATGGTCTTCGAAATTATATCCCCACGTTTGGGAGCGACAGTTAAAATCACCAGTAATTATATTAAAGGACCTATTAAAATCGTATGTTAAAAATTCATTTATTGAGTCGTCAATATTATCGTGGGGAGGGAAGTAAACACTGCTGATATTTAAAATAAGGCTTTTCAAATGTAACTCTAAAATCATGATATGGTCAGTTTAAAACTTTGTGTAAGTCTTGAGTTCAGGATTTAAGATGACAATTAAAGATTTATGAGACTTAGAACAGTAAATTTTTCCCTTAGAGCACGAGTTTAAGGGTTCTCCATTAATCAGGTAAGGCTCTTGAATTGTTAAGAAGTCCAAACCCAGCTCAATGGCTGTTTGTAAAGCGGAAACGTGCGCAATTTGTGAGTGATTTACGTTAATCTGCATTCCCCTGAGTTACCTAATTACCATAATTGGTTCGCTTGACTAAGATATCTCTCTGCCTTAAATAAGATTCACATCTCTTGTCAAACACGCTGTGTGTTGTGTGCCAGTTCCTTTTGAACTTTTCATTGGAAAATATGCAATTTTTGCATTTAGGCACCCTGCAAGAATGATTTTCAGTTTTAAGCATGCTGCAGTTTTCGCAAATAGGCGGCTTATCCCTATCATCACAGTATTTGGCCGTGTGGCAAAAGGCTCCACAGGTCCTGCACTGTCTAATACCAGTGAACTCGGTGAAACGGACCCTACTCCAATTGAAGTATAGGCCTTGTTTCAACGAAAGTTCCTTAAAAATACTCGGGTCAATCGTGACCACCCAGTGTCGGGACTCCTTATTCCGTGCCTGAATGGGAAATTCGACCTTCAAAAGGGGTACATTATTTGCGTCATATAGGAAACAGTTATTTTGGAGAAGACCCTCCAAAAGTTCTTCGGCTTGTATTTTCTTATCTATGTTATAAACTATCACTTGAGGCTTGCGTTTTTGTGCTCTAGTTATTTCAAATGCTTCGGTAATATCCTGCATGCTCTCAAGGAGTACTTTGATGGCTGTAAAATCTGTTTCGTTAGCTGTAACGATTTTAACACCTCCCCCAAATACTCTACCAATGGATGTTATCCTGAGTGCATTGCCCTTGGATGTTAATGCTCTAGTTATTAAGTTTTTATTTGAATGATAGTCGGATTTATCCTTACCAAGAGGTTTAAGTAGCAACACGAATTCCTCAGTGGGAAAACTTTGGTAATGGGGAATTTTCATTAAATTTTTGCAACATCGGCATAAGATTTTGAATTAACACTTTCAATCTTTGTTTTTAAATAATCTACCATTTATTGTTATTTTCTATTAAATTATTTTTAAGTTCTTCTTGTAGCCTTAATTTATGGTCTTGCTTAATTTTATTGACAATTTCAACAACAGCTTTAAGTTTAGATTTCAACATCGCCGCATTATCTTGTTTAATTTTAGCAACTGCATCATTCATCAACTCCGAGAGATCATCTTGTTCGGTTAATATCGATTCAAGCACTTTATTTCTAGTTTCCAGGTCTTTAATCTTCGTCTTTAAAACCAAGATATCCTTATTTACCGCATTTTCATTAGCCTGATATAACTCAAGTCTAAGATCTTTTAAATCATTAGAAAATTTCCTGACAAGATCGGTCAAATCTACAAAATGCTCGGCAATCTCATTACGCATCTTTTTGTTTATAGTAGCTCCACTTTTGACATGATGTTCAAAAAATTTGGCAATTTTGTTTATCTTCTATCGAACTTCTCCAACAATTTCGTCTTCGAGGTGATCTTTCCCGAAGTTTTTAATTAAGTCCTTGAAGAAATCTGCGTAGTTTTTCCCAGAAGTGGTCTTTTGACCCATAATGTCGACACCGATCAAAAGTTACCAAATTAAAAAGCACCAGAGCCAACCAGATACATCATAGAAATATATACAATATCACAAAAACTAAAACTCATACTAGAATACAATAAAATCCAATTGACACTCTAAAGGAATGAAATCGCCAATAACATGATATCAGAAAACTCCGAAGAAAATAAAGTGTAAAGAAAAATTCATGAACAAACCAAGTCAGACTCACCAGAGAGACGTCCAGATTATAGAAAAATAAAGTCAAAATGAAAACATGAAGTGTTCTTGAGGTAAATAAAGTTTTCAGACTGTCTCCCGGAAAGGTAGGTCAAGTCCTCCAGATACATTTCCTTCGTATTATAGAAGCCGCATCACGGGATGGAGGTCAACGACCTGCAGAGCAGTGGATGGCCATTATAACAGCATAGATCCGACAACACCGTCCGAAGAAGAGGAACTAAGCCGGGGGTTAAGCATTTTTTGACAGGGTGGATACCAGCTGTTGATGTCGTCTTGAATAGTCCAGCAAGGCCGTGACCTTCGAGATAACAGAAGGCCCAGGAACTCGGAATATGAGTCATCATGAAGAGGGAAGGAAGACTCACCACAAGCAACGGAAGATAGCTTATAATGTTCGCGATTCTATCTGCGAAAACGCTTCGTTTTTCATTTTTTAATCAATTTCATTTTTAAAATAGGGCCTTTTTACTTATACCCATAAATGTATTATTTTCAATAATAATAATTATTTAATTGATCGCCGACATTAATAGAAATTTAAGTCACAATTAACATATTAAGCGAAAATTTTTAAAAATTACTTCGCTTTCAGAATATGCTGCAATAAAACAGTATTAAATGTTTTAAAAATATTTTATTGGATTTAACAAAATATTACTTTATTCTGATAATTTTTTTTGTTACCATAACCATTTTGGAGCAATTATTTTATTTTCAAGTTAGTATGAAAATTCATGGAAAAAACGGTAGTTTACAAACAAGGCTGACAAAATCATGATTTAAATTTTTTTTAAATATATATTTTTTATTTTTTAAATGCAACTTTGCATCTAGCATTTATTTACTTCCAATTTTTTTTAAAAAAAACTGTCTGTCTTTTAATAACTATCTATCTTATTTACAGCACAAAAAATACATTCCTTTAGTACAACTTATGCTAGCAAGATGTTTTTAAGGAATTTCCATCGAAACAAAATAAAAGTAATTCTGTTTTATCTTGATTAAAGTATCAGAATATATCAATTTTATAAAAATCTAGCTGGTATAAAGTGAAATTGTTATTAATAACTTGAGTATATATTAAAAAAATATCTTATTTCTATAAAATTAAGCCTTCCACTAGACCAATAATATTAAAACAATTTTATCAATTAATCCCGTCTTTATATCAATAAAAATAATCACAAAATATTTTTACAAAATTGATCCGTTTTCTGTGCAAAGTTTCTCTGTACAAAGACTTGTAATAAATACTTAAATCTTCAATGTATTTTTTTAAGGTATCAACTCTTTAAGAATATTTTGTCAAGAATCTAATCACTTACTTCATAAAACTTAATGTAACACTTTCAGTGTCTTTCAAATTCATTTAAATCAGAATTTTAATCAAGGTGATTACCCCAAGTATTTTCTACCAGATGCTTTTTATTAAATTAGTGATTTCAATGACACTGAAGTAAAGAATTGAGATTTTTATTGCTACTTATATAATATTAAAAATTAACCGAAAGACAATTCTAGAATCAAAATACTAAATATTTAGCTTTGAAAATTATTTATAAAATTCTTTAGTTTTTAGGTATTAATTTAATTAAACAACACTGAACTTTGCTTAGTTTTTTTCTGGTTGAAGAGTTAAAAATTTACAGAAACACATAAATAATCCATAAATTTTAGGAAATTGTCAAAAAATATTTATTATATACAAACAATGTTTACAAATTTTTCAACAGATGACAAATACAGCTTTAAACTAGTATGTACATAAAACTTGACAGTACTTTTTATTTCAAAATACAAGTATAGCACATGCAAAAAAAAAAATATCAATATTATGTTGAAATACAAAATAAACATTCTATCAGTAAATGAAGTAATTATTTTGTGTTTGCTTTGGTTTTTTTCTCTAATAGAGAAATGGCGTTCTTGCTTTCACCGAGAGTTTCTAATTTCCGCTTCTTCTTAGTTTTTTAACCCTTTTGTTTATCATTTTTAATTTTACAATAATTATTAAGCAACGTATTAGTAGTGTATTTCATTATTTTAGCAATTATTTTTTCAAAGATATATCCACAGCTACACACTGAAAAGTCCCACATGTCTTTTGACATTAACAGCTCTTGAACTAATTTCATCACCAAATTACGTTGATTTTGAACTTTTAAAAATTGAAGCTCATATTTTTCACTGATTAATTTTTGAGTTACAATGTAAATGTGTAGAACAATATTAGTTACAAATTCCAATGGATAAAGTAACCCTCCCCATCACAACTTTTAATTAGTTTAAAATTATCAACATCCATTTCTTTATCGGTGAGTAATTTCTTTCTACACTTGTAGCACTTAACATTTTTGTGAGCAGAATGGGAGCAATATCCAGCCAAATAAGTTATAACTGGTAAAGAATCTGTCACTTTATCTATATATGAATTAGAAACTTCAATATCCTGAAAAAAATCATCAATAATTTCTACTGAATTTTCATCCTGGTCAGAGTTATCAAAACAATATCAAAGCTCCCAAAAGTATGAGAAATAAGCTTTAATTCCCTACTTATTCGAAGCTTATTCTCAGTTTCGGAGAGCTGACGAATGGAGATATCCCAGATAGCAATTTTAGTTTGCATCAGACTTGCACTGCAAATCTGCAAGCTTGCAGCAAGTTTGGCACGACAAGAGTGCAAGTGTGAAACAAGTTTGCAGCAAGTTAACGCAAGCTTCGAAGTCACCATGGTACGAACTTGCAGCAAGCTTACATTGCAAACTATAGCAAAAACAGAGTACGAACACAATCCGGGATAGAACTCTCGACCAACCAGTTCCAAAGCAGACGCGCTAACCATTTGGCCAGTTAAACTCGGAGAGGAGAAGATAGATTTCGCTAATACATCGTTCGATTCGTATACGATTTACTTTAAACTATTTTCTTGATTTCATTAATTTTTTGAGTTGAGAATATAATTTGAAGTCAAAGAGAGAGCGATTTTCGCTAATAACTACATTTTGCTAGTAGAATAAATTATGAAATTAGAGTTCAAAAGTAATTACTTTAAAATGGGAAAAAATGCATAAGTTATTATTTTTCAACAAACATTGACTGTTTTTTTGGTTTAATTTTGTTTATAAACGTTAAAATTTCAACATTAAGAAAAAGGCGATAAAGTTTTCTTTAAAGTGCGAGTTCTAGTAAAAAGATGGAAAATGTTTCAAAAGTTTTTTTTTATATAAAAAAGTTAATTTTTTCACAAATTGTATTAATTTATTGAATTAATAAAAAGAAGGACGGTCTAGGAGATGCTATTAAAAATCGGATGTTTTTTTAAAACAGAGACAAAGATTATTATCTCTTATTGTGCTATCTTTGCATCAAACTTGTTTTGAAAACTTGCAGCAAATTTGCATTGCATGGAGGTGGCGCTAGTTGTCACGGTGAACTTGGTACAAGATCGTTTCAAGCTTGACGCGTCAAATTTGCGATGGCAAAGTAATATCAAGTCAAAATCAAACTTGCTGCAAACTTATGTGCTATCTGGGATGATATTGGTCACCAGACATGCTGCAGTATTGTCCAAAACGCGATTCTAGTTTGTCTGTTTGAATCTTTCCTAATAATAAATAAGATATAATTAAATTATTACAACAGTATTCAGTTACAGATAAAAAGGCTTGAGAAGTTTGACGTAAAGCTGAATGAGTCTCTTGACAAAATCTGCCGTTGTTAGAATTCATTTTTTCATACTTGTCTAACCAAGCTATGAACTTTTTTAAGAACTCTTTTTTAATATCATTAAGGGAATCAGTAATTGGTTCAGCCATGATTGTTTTTGTGTTTTCCTTTTGTCACAGTTTTTACATTGGCAATGTCCCACCAGGTGCAAAATATATTTAGAAAATTTGCAGTTTCACCATAATGCATGAGGTTATGTTTTTCACCTAACTCTAATAAGTTCTTTACCAGATTTAAACTGAAAATTTTCAGAGCAAGACTAGCATTTTGGCGTTCAAGATTTGTCGGCCAGAGAACTTTTCGTGTTAACCCAATACCAAACTTCAACAATTCTGATGACTCAATATCATATATCTTTCGAAGAATACTAAAAGAGGCTGTCTGAACTGCACTTTCCTCTCCTTCAAACTGGGGATAATACATAAAATATCCATTTCTTATTGGTCCAGTTGTTTTTCACACATTTTATGAGATGAACTGAATCAATCAAATAAAACAAAGGCATTTTCTCGTCTTCTGGATGCTGATATTGTACTTGGAATTGTGGAGGATTATTGAAATTAGAAATAGCTTTTCGATTTATTGTATTATTACCAGTGACTATGCCCGTAACTTTAAATCCAATTTCCTCTAAAGCAAGAATTATCTTTTTTTATTAAAGTGAATAAATCTTCAGCCACGATATGGCTTACGGGAACAATGCGAACAACATCTTTGAATGATGAAGAAATGCTGTTTAACATAAACACATGTGCACTTGTGGCCAAGTTTGTATTATCATAGGAATTACCTACAATATTTCCCCCTTTATAATCCATGAATGGTTCCATATGAATCTCATGAAGCAGCAAAAAACATTATGATCCCCAACACTTATTTTTGAAAATATTTGTTTAGCATAAGAAAGGAAATATTTATCTTGTTGTTCATAAACTGGTGATGATCTTAACATTGAGCTGACTTTTCTTATTGCACTAGGGTCAGGCAATATTAAATTACCTGAATGACGGATAAATTTATATGCTTGTGGAGATATATGAAATAAAAGAGAAGAGAAAATAAGCATGTTTGAGGAATATCGATATCTTACTGGATTTAATTTTAAAAGGTGCAGTTGCTCAATGAAAAATTCTATCAAGAATTTAAATTTATCCTCAACAAGATTCATTTATTTCTTTAGAGAAGAAGTTACAAAATATAAATTATCATCTAATGGGTTATCATAGTGTATTACATTTGATTCATAGTACTTTAAAATATCCATTACTTGATTAAAATTACTTACTTTTATAGGTAACTTTGTATCCTTGTATTTGGAGAGATTCTGTCCTTTATACGATATGTTTAGTTGCAAATAATCATTAATTGAAATTGCATAGGTTATGCATGGTACACATTCACTTATAACTAATGATAAAAAAATTATATGCTTGTCTTTATGAATTCTGGACCAAAAAGGAGGCACTTCATTAATAAAAAAACAATTTTGCATTTCCACAAAATTTGAAAAACTAAATTTGTTATCATACTGCTCTTTTGTCAGTAAACTTTCAACTATAGCCTTGTGAAGGTGTTGCTCCTCCAAATTCAATTTTCTTGCTTCTGGTCCATCGCGAGCAGCTTTTGTAGTGGTTAAATATGAAGGGCAATGTGGGAAAAGTTTTGGTGTTGCACCTTCTTTAAGTCTTGGCTCCTTCAATTTAGCAATAAGTTTTTCACCCGTTGAAGGTCATGCATCTGTTGACAGTATAAAGAAGTAAACATTAAAGCTATATAGAACGTTGTTGGAAATTATACGCAGTTAACTTTCCTTCAGTCTCCTCATTCAATCTTCTAACCAATCACAAGCTACTCTGATGATGTCGTGATACAATACGTCACTGCGAGACGTCATATATATCCCATGATTCTTTTCATGGAGAGCCGGTATAAGGCAGTTAGTGATGTAGTTTGAACTGTGCTTGTGAAACGTTCTTTATGTACGTGTCTTTGTCTTACGTGCTATGTGTTTAAAATAAACGATGATTAAACCAGTTTCTCGAACTCTGCTAATTGCACTCTGCTAATTTTTCCTTCAATGGTTATGGGCCCAGGCAATCTTTAACTGCGCCTGTTAACTTTATGCGGAGTTGAATGAGAAACGAAACTGCGCACTTCGATTAAACTACGAAGTTGCTAAGACAAGCAAAAAGCGAAACCGCTGAATTTACGCTGAGTCTGCATTCATCAACGAACGATCATGGCAAGTAATATCGCTATAGAAAAACTTTCGAAAGACAATTACGACAGCTGGAAATTACAAATCGAAGCTATTTTGGTGAAAAACGATCATTGGAACTTCGTCACCGAACCTGAACGAAAACCAGAAGTCACTGCAGATAATGCAACAGCGGTTGCGAAATGGATATCCGACGATCAAAAAGCGAAAGCTGATATATTCCTATCAATTCATCCTTCGGAATTAAGCCAAATCAAAAACTTCACCACACGAATTCTGGACTAAACTGCAAAGCATTTACGAGTCAAAAGGACCAGCGCGAAAAGCAACGCTCCTGAAACAACTTTTGTTTACAAAAATGGCTGACTTTAAAAATATGAACGAGCACATCAACGAATTCTTCATGCTTGTGGACAAATTAAAGGAAATGGAAATCGAAATCGCCAATGATTTACTCACGATTCTACTGATACAGCATTCCCGAGTCGTACGAAAATTTCCGAATCGCACTCGAATCCAGAGATGAGTTTCTCTCTCCCGAAACGCTGAATGAAAATCAAGCTAATTGAAGAGGCAAACGCAAGAAAAAATAAAGAAATTCCGAACTTCCATGATTCACAACGAGCTCTCTACACCGAGAAAAAGAAGTATGAACGTTACAGGCAAACCGAAAGTCGCCAACACGACGCCGACGGAAAAAGAAACAACAATCAAAAATTAAAGTTAAAATGTAACTACTGCGGAATCTTCGGACACAAAGCCAGCATATGCCGGAAGAAGCAAGAAAATAAAAATTTGATGCCGAATAATAATAAACCATTCAAAAACAACAGTGCAATGCTAGCGGAAACCAACGAAACAAAACAAAAGGTAATCTTTAATACTGTATTAAGCTGTGTTGACTCCCAAAGAAATATTTTCTGCCTTGATAGCGGTGCAACAAGCCATATGTGTTTCAACGAACATTTGTTTACAGAAATAAATCCTATTCACGATACATACGTAAAATTAACCGTAGACAAAACGGTAAAAGCTATCGCCAAAGGAACTGTGACATTCGATGTTCTTGTCGGAAATCAAGCAAAAGGAATTACTTTTCAAAATGTATTATATATTCCTGACTTAAAGAATAATTTGATTTTAATTTCTAAGGTTACTGCTAACAACTTTACTGTGAAATTCCAACGGAACCATGCTAGTGTGATTAATTCTAAAAACGAAACTGTGTTCATCGCTAAACGCGAAAAAGGTCTTTCTTACGTCACTGCAATAGTGGAATCCGTGTCAATTGTGAAAGAAATTGAACAATGGCATCAAAAATTCGGTCACCTGAATGAAAAAGATCTGAAGAAATTGCAAGCGCAGAACATGGTGTATGGAATGAACTTTAAACCAAATGATACTTTGACGGACTATAAAGTTTGTATCTGAGGTAAACAAACTGCTACTCCATTTTCAAAAGAGCCGAAAAACCGAAGTTCACAATTATTAAGTGTAATACATTTTGACTTAAGTGGACCTATGCGTATTGAGTCAATAGGAAGATCATTTTATTTTGCAACTTTTATTGATGACTGTTCCCGATTTGTACATGTCTATTTCCTTAGATCAAAAGACGAAGTAAAGTCTGCATTTCTTGAATTCAAAGCTTACATCGAAAACAAGCTGAACTGCAAAATAAAGACACTCCGAACTGATCAAGGGCTTGAGTATGTTGGACCAAATTTCGACCATTATTTAGTCAAAAATGGAATTAAAATAGAACGCACATGTGCGTATACCCCACAAATGAACGGCATCGCTGAACGTGAAAACCGAACTTTGGTCAGTATGGCCAGATGCCTACTCCTTCAATCTGGACTCCCAATGAAATTCTGGGCAGAAGCAATAAAGTGTGCTGTGTACATAGGAAATCGCTGTCCTACTCGTGGATTACAAGATGAAAACCAAACCCCGTTCCAAAAATTATTTGGCACAAAGCCAACTGTAAAACATTTCCAAACGTTTGGCCTGAAAGCATTTGCTTTAAATAAGCAACCTCAAAAGGGCAAATTTGATGCAAGATCCACCGAATGTATATTCATAGGCTATTCAAACGAAAACAGAGTTTACAGACTGTTTGATTCTCAGGCGAATAAAGTTATAACTAGCAGGGATGACAAATTCATAAACGAATTTGAAAACAGGAGCAACTACGAAGAATTATTTTCCCGGAAATCATAGCGAAAGAAAAAGAACACCTACCGCAAAAGGATAAAATTCTTAGCTCTGACATCATGGATAGCGACTCAAAAGGAACCACCCAATCAGAGACGCAGAAAGAAACACACCCACCTTCGAATGATCAGATAACAGATTACCCCTACATTGGAGTTGGAAGCTCGCCAAAAGAATCAAAAAAGGATTCTGATATTATTTAAAAAGATTGCACAATCAATGTTGACGCTCGAAGAGCACGTGGCAGACCAACCAAAATTTTTACAGGGAAACCTGTACGGCCGAGAAAGCAGTATAATATCGAGGAGAAAATTGAGGAAGCTCAAATCGCTTTAGAAGATGACATTCCACCCTTGAAAGAAGCTTTAAATGAGCCGAATTCAGAAGAATGGCTTGAAGCCATGCAGACAGAATGCAATGCGCTCTTAAAGAATCAAGCCTGGGAGCTAGTAAGACGACCTAAAGATAAAAACACTATCGGATCAAAATGGTTACTGCGTACAAAATACAATGCAGACGGTTCTATTGCTTTACGAGAAGCTCGTCTTGTTGCAAAAGGATTCGCGGAAATACCTGACGTCGACTATCAAGAAACTTTTGCTCCTGCCGCCAGACCTGGTTCTATCAGAACTGTAATTGCCTACTGTGCAGAAAATAATCTCGAAATATTTTTAGATTTTATCATGGCTTATGTCAACGGTGATCTTGATGAAGACATTTTTATGGAACAGGCTGATCATTTCATCAACCAGAAACATCCCGATTATGTGTATAAACTGCGAATATCTCTCTATGGCCTAAAACAGACTGGTAGGCAGTGGTTCTGTAAGTTAGATAAAAAACTAAAATATTTTGGTTTAAATCCACTATCTTCTGATAAATGTGTTTATAAATTAAAGAACCGTAAAGGTGAGTTAATTGTAATTATATATGTCGATGATTTAATTTGTTGTACTAGTAATGTAAATTTATATCTTGAATTTAAGAAATTTTTGTCAAATGAGTTTGCAATTAAAGACCTGGGAAAATTGAATTTTTGTTTAGGAATAGAGTTTAAACAAAATGTCAAAAATGGTCAAATTACCATGTCTCAGAGTAAATACATTGAAAATGTTCTAGAGAAGTTTAACATGCAGGATGCTAAGACAGTGAAAACACCTTTGGACCCTAGTGTCAAATTAACTAAAGAAATGTGTCCTAAAACAGAAGCCGAAAAGGCTGAAATGTCATTGTACCCTTATCGGTCTTTAATTGGATCTCTCATGCACTTAACTATTTGTACTCGACCTGATATTTGTCATACTGTTAGCTATTTAACAGCCGTATTCACCGTCAACTCTGACCGGCGGTTAGAGATGACTGGCGGTATAACCGGCGGTCAGAGTTGAAAATTCATTTCACCGTAAATTGACCGCACGTTCATTCCACTAACCGACAGTTTGAGTTACGGAACTTCAACCTGGCTGTGAGCCAAGTTAGATTTAACTGCGCATGCGCAGTAGGCTCGAAGCTAGGTTCGACTTAACTGCACATGCGCAGTAAGCGAGTTTTGTTTGTTTACACATTTGAACCCGTTTTTTAATCAAGTTGTTGAAGTGCTCATCGTGAAAAGAAACATGAATAAGCTCAAGAAAATTTCTTTAATTGAGCAGTTGGATTTTTTTAGAAAAAATGGAATCGAAGAGAGAAAGAAAAGTGAAGAAAAGAAGAGACCTATTCGTAGAACTGGACGATTATGAGTTTACAAGACGGTTTCGCCTCACTAAAGAAAGTGTAGTTGAATTGACTCTTTTAATCCATGAAAAATTAGAAAGCAAAACGACTTTAAATAATGCCCTATCCGCAGTCGAACAAGTGTTGATTGCTCTGCGATTTTACGCTGTTGCATCCATGCAATTAGCAATTGCCGATATCTTCGAAGTCAGCCAGCCGACAGTATCTCGAGTAGTGCATCGAGTGAGTGAGGCAATAGCATCACTCTTGCCCTCTTACATTTACCTGCCGGTGAACAAGGAGGAATGCAAAGAGGTATGTGAATCTTATAATTATTTACTTTTTTATAATTAATATCTAATTAATCAGCACAAATTAATATTAATTTTGTAGAATTTTTTTGAAATAGTGCAATGTTAACCCAAAACTGCCATTTGGCTTAGCATTGTGGCCAAATGAAAGATAATTTTGTATTCTTCTATATATTATCTTTCATTTAGCAGTTTTATATAATCAGCTTATAAAATAAATGAGATTTTGAATTTGTCACTTTTTTAAATCGTAAAATTCAAACAATTGAAACCAGTATTCAAATTGCCTATAATTTTATCTTTCAGGTTTCAAAGAAATTTTTTGATATTGCTGGCTTCCCAAGCGTTATTGGAGCGCTTGATTGCACCTTTGTACTTATAGTGTCTCCTGGTGGCGAAGACGCTGAAAGATTTCGATGTCGTAAAAATTACTTTGCACTTAATGTGCAAACAATTGTGGACTCGGATCTTGTTATCCGAAATGTTGTAGCGAGATGGCCGGGGAGTACCCATGACAGCACCATCTTTAACAACAGTGCAGCATGTCTAACTCTACAGTCAAACTCTTTGTTTCGCAACTATCATCTGCTAGGAGATAGTGGCTATGGATTAGAAAAATATTTACTGACTCCTTTTGGGAACCCCAGATCTCCTGCAGAAGTTAGGTATGTAGTATAGATTAATTTTGGGTAATATGGAATATTGATGTTTCTCAGCTCTCAAATGGCGTTCCCAGATGAACATATATATGACTTCTAAACATTATCACCATGCGTTTGATGTATTATCAATAATTTGTTCTAGTTAGTTTGGTGTTGATATCGAAAAATGACTTTACATATCAGGCAAAACTTTTTCGGCAAGCTTTAAGTGTTTGTTTGTTAAATTAAAATTAATTTTTGATATGTTAATAATATATGGAAAGAAAGATGTAAGGTTACATTTTAACAGGGTAGGTTCAATTTTTGTGTAGTTGAATTTGATCACTAGCTATTAATGTTTTTTGTTTGTGAATTTTGTAATGGAATATGGAATACCTGACATTATTGTTGTTATTTTTAACAACTTATTCCTTGTTTTTCTTTCATCCCTACATCAGTGTCATTTTATTTTACATTGTTACATTTTTTTAGGTAAATTCATATTCCATATTTATCCTAAAATTTTTTTCCCATCTACTTTACAATTTAAATATATATATGTATATATATTTGTAGGTCATAAAAAGGGCGAGGCGATTAATTTAAAAAAAGCAATTTAAATTAGTTTGTTTATGTGGCATTCAGTTTTGTCATTACAGCAAAATTAAAAAATGATGCTCCATTATATTACCTGAAGTTCCTGTACATATTTATTACTTTTCTATCTGTCCGCCTTCAAGGGGTGGTAATGTGAAATTTATATTTACTCTCACCAATAAACAAATTTAAGTTTTCTTAATAAAAAAATTAAATAATTTAAAAGAATTACCAACTTTTAAGTTATGAAAATTTTAACCTCAGAAATAATTTTTAGAATTAAGCAAGTTTCCATCAAAATTATGTCGAATTGTCTCACAAACTACAAATTAGTGACATATATTTCCAGGTAATTCTCTACTTGAATTTTATTTTGTTTCAGGTATAATAAATCACATGTGCTGACTAGAAACACAGTTGAGCGGAAATATGGCATTCTTAAAAGAAGATTCCCATGTTTATCGATCGGTTTAAACTGTCACATAGAACGGGTACCTGCTATAATTGTCGCTTGTTGTGTTCTTCACAACTTAGCTATACGTCTAGGTAAGAATGTTTTTCATTTTAATTTTCTTTCCAGTTTTTGTACTTTCAATAAGTCTAATAAATTGACATAATCCTAATGTGTATCCAACATAAATCATAACTTTTTAAAAATTTCTTTAAAATATTATCTGACTATTCAAACACAGTATAAAATTCAAACTCATGGAAATTATAATTTTGCAGATATGTGGGAAAAAATGCTTCATTAAATTGGACGATGTTAAGCATATACTAAATTTCAAAATCAAACGTTTGGTATTGCTGAATTTCCCTCATCGAAGATAATCAATTTCATTTTTCAAAGCCTCCTGTAGATTATTAAATTAATTATTACCAAAAACCCTAAGCGGCAAAGCAAAAACCCTATGGGAAGTCAAAAAAATTTTTCAGAACTTTCTAAGATAGTAAAGCTGTCGCTTGTGGTATTCACTTAACAACGTCCAGTTATTAGCTAATTTTTATCAGGTCCTTAAAAATTGCTTAATTTTTGTTTTGGAAAAAGAGTAAGATCCCTGCTTCTAATTGAAGATGTTACTAATAAAACTGAATTCTGGTTCTTTCGAATTTGTTTCTAATTTTTTTTTTTACCTAATACAATAGCTTTAACTAATTCAGAATTATAACATGTATATTTTTTTTTATATTTTAATATATTTTTGTAGCTGATCCTGAACCACCTGCAGATCCCCAAATTCAAGATTTACTGCGGCAGTTAGAACTGGAAACTGAACAACAGCAGTTGGCAACAAGCATTGGTTCACAGCCACGTTGCCCAGCTGGGTTTGCGAAACGGAATGTGATTGTAACGAATTATTTTTCTAATTAATTCATTTGTGATGTTTTCCTAAAAATATACAGATTTTAACATTAAATTAACTTATACCAAATGCATATTCTTTTTAAATGATAAATTGATTAAATAATATATTAGTAATAAATGAGTTACTAATATAATAGCACAGATCTCTCAGTAATGCTCCGACATCACCAACAATAAAACTCGCGCCATAGCACTACGAGACGTTCAATAGCATTATTTCATTGTTAGAGAACTTAAATTTCAGTAATTTTAAATTTAAAAGGGCAATTGTTATTCTAATTTGAAATTGAATAGCTCTAAAGTAGTGAAATAAAATTTGCTATCGATTGATATAAAATTTATCTTGCTATGATCAATAGTTCCCGAGAAATTTTAAATAATATTAATCATAAATTTCAAATCCCCCCCAAGTCCTATTATGCTGCCTCATCGTGCCGGGGGGGGGGTGGCCCTGGGTGGAATGGGCGATGTACGTCTGGAGTTTTTTCTCCTGGCAGGGTCGCCCAAGGACGAAAATCCAGGTATGCCTCACTGGACAGCTGCTAAAAGAGTATTAAAATATCTAAAAGGTACAAAAAACCGTGGCTTAACTTTCCGTCCTACAAAAAGGCCTTTTGTTGGTTATGCAGATGCTGACTGGGCATCAGATATTACAAATAGAAAATCTTACAGTGGTTGTGCGTTAAAATTTTCTGACGAAGCCATCTCATGGGAAAGTAAAAAGCAGCACTGTGTTGCTCTTTCCAGCACAGAGGCGGAATATATTGCACTGTCTGAATGTGCCAAAGAAATTTTTTATTTACGCCGTTTTCTAAATGAGTTGTATGAATCAGTAGATGAAACTCCAACTGTTGTATTTTCTGACAGCCAAGCAGCTCAAAAACTTGTTCAAAATCCTATCTTTCATTCACGCACTAAACACATTGTCATTCGATGTCGTTATATCCGTGAAGTTTATGAACTTGGTGAAATACAGATAAATTGCATTCCAACTGATAAAATGGCTGCAGACATTCTAACTAAGACTTTAACATTCCAAAAGCATGGCAATTGATGTAAATTAATTGGTGTTAATGTCATTAATGTTTGATTTTTATTATTGTTTTGTATGTTTTTATTTGTGGAAAGTTAACAGCAAAAGGGGGATTGTGGGAAATTATACGCAGTTAACTTTCCTTCAGTCTCCTCATTCAATCTTCTACCCAATCACAAGCTATTGTGATGATGTCATGATACAATACGTCACTGCGTGACGTCACGTGCATCCCATGATTCCTTTCATGGAGAGCCGGTATAAGGCAGTTAGTGATGTAGTTTGAACTGTGCTTGTGAAACGTTCTTTATGTATGTGTCTTTCGGGTCTATTCTGGTACCCTCGGTTGGGTTGGGAGACGTCACTTTTTCCGCACGTTAACAACGGAAAAGTGACGATCTCCCATCAGAAACCTGAAACTATGAATCTTCGTGCTATGTGTTTAAAATAAACGATGATTAAACCAGTTTCTCGAACTCTGCTAATTTTCCCTTCAAACGGACATTAAAAATAAATAATTATTATTTATTTGAATTTTTTAGAACACTTTACTTATATTTAATAAGACTATTTGAAAATTAAAGGTGTGATTGAAATAACAGTTATTTAGAATAGATATTTAAAAATAGCAATATCAAAAATATTTGTTACTCAAAAAATTGTGGATTATGCATCCCTACCAGTGAAGACTCTGTTTCCTCCGGTGGGTTGTGGTGGGGGCAGTTAGTTCATATATATGAGAGAGTTTTTGGAATAGCTTTTGATGGCGCCATCTGTTGACAGTATATAGAACTAAAAAATAAAATCTGGAAAAAATTATATTAAAAAGAAATGAAATTAAAATGAAAAACGTTTTGCATACATTTTATACAAATGACTGAATCGCACCTTTTTGACAGTAGTATTCATCACTGGTATTTGTGATTTTTTGATATCCTACATTTAATAAGAATTTGAATTAAAAGTATGATTGAAAATTTATTTAGAACAGATATTTAAGAATAACAATAGCAGAGATTATTTGTTATTAAAAATATAGTTTATTAATGCATCCCTACACTTTTCATACATTTACAGAGCTATTCTCGTACCCCGGTTGGGTTGGGAGCGTTTCGCCTTTCGACCTCGGGATGTTAATGGCTTTTTCTCTACCGAAAGAAAGGGTCTGATTCTCGTACTTCGGTCGTTTCGAACATCTCGCTTACGCTAGGACGTCAGTTTTTCCTCCCTTTAACGACAAGTGCGATTATCTACCCGTTTTTCCAACCGGTTGAAATCTCGCTCGGTCGAAAAAAGGACTCCGATTTCTCGCCAGCTCTGTACCTGGCGTAAACGCTATTCGCTCTAGCGAGAAGTGTTGTTTCGATATCAGAACTTATCAAATTTTCGTTTAAAATGGAGGCTGCTAAGACGTTAATTGTGTTTTGAAAGGGTTTATCGGGATAAATGTAATCCATTTGACCAATCTGAAGAAGAATTTATCAATTACTTTAGATTTTTTAAGAAGTAGTTAAATCTTTTATCGAATTTAAATAATTTAATATGACAATCTAAAGCAATTAAATCTTGAAAAGTAGTTAAATCTTTTACTACTCCATCAAGATAGTCAATAATGATAGTTGATAATTAGCTAAGATCAATTACATTTAAAGATTTAATTACTTAATATTTTCTTATTAAATTAAATTAGGGTAACATTTTAACATTTTTTTTAACATTGAGTGTGGAATGACTTTCCTCATTCCGTATATATCATTACAATTTTTTTTATTTGGGTTTTAATTCAAAGAAATTTGTCAAATATTTACAAAGTAATTGCAAAATCTGACAATAAAAGAATTTTTCTTGTTCCTTGATAAAGATGTAATTTTTTTAATGTTGTGAAAACTTGCTGAATTTAATAACTTTTTCATGTTTTATTTTCTTATGTAATTGGAAAAATAAACAAATGGCTTGTAATATTAATTTATAAGATTTACGGGTCTATTTTGGTACCCCCGGGTGGGGTGGGGGGGGTCACTTTTTCCGCAAGTTAACAACAGGAAAAGTGACGTCTCCCAACCCAACCGGAGGTATCAGAATAGACCCCTTATTCATGTTAAAATAATTTGGCATGGAAAAAAGTTTATTACTTTTCCTCTCTCTAGAAAACTGGTAAAATTACATCAATAAATGGAAAAAAAGACTGCAATTTATGTTCTATAAATGTATAATATTATTATAAATGTATATTTTGTAAAAGATAAATGGTTTAACCCCCCCACCCCCTTAAGGTGGTCGTCTGAAGCTTATAATTCACCAAAATCATATCAGTACCGCTAATATGTATTGTTGAAGTTTAAAATTTTGTCAGAATGGTCCGACATATCATTATAAGTAATGTGTGAAACTCCAAAATTCTCAAAATGCTCTTAATATTTTTAAAAAATCAAAAAACCCAAAATATTCATTACATTTCGTTAATTTCTTTTAGTACGTAACGGTGAAGATAGATGGCGCCCAAAGTGCCAGTCAGATATGCTTTTGGACTCTTTCATAGTAATAAAAGCTAATTTTGTTCATTTTTGAAGAAAATAAATATACATGAAGAGTTTTAATAATAGTTTCTCAACAGTTAAAGATTCTTTTGACTGAAAAAACGGCTAATTTTTTTGAAAACCGATATTTTGTCCTGTGTGTTTAGTAATTCGGCAACCCTATGCGGATAACCTTTGAATACAGCGATTGGGTCTCTTTAGAACGTGGAGAGTCCCTCCCTCCCTGCTTCCGCGTAATTGCATTCTTTTTTCCAAGGTCGAAAGTAAGCTAAACAGTTCCTCTACGGGTGGAAGTTGATTGCAGTTTTTTTCTTCTTTCTGCTGCAGAGAAGGGGATTCCTGCGTTTCTGCTGCTGCACTGCAATGAAAAAGATTTCTTTTGCAGTGCTCTTATTATATACGTTAGTTAACTCCATCTATCTCGCTGTCTATACACTTGTAATTTTCATCAATAATAAATTTATTGATTTAAATAAGATGTAAAGGTTTGATTAAATATAATGTATAGAAGATTATTTTTGATAGTTATTCTATCATTTGTGGCTACTTATATAAATTATTTTCTTGATTGAAACAGAAAAAAAAATTCTTCTCCATCCAAATAAACATTTAATAGAGCTTAAAGAACTATTGCAATCATACACAAAAATTTTCAAATACAATCATACTAAAATTATCAAATATAATTTTTTTAAATTTCCCATATTTTTAAATACAGTAAATATTTCTAGAATCTTTTTTTCATTTGCTAGAAAATGAAAAAAATATTTACATTTCATTTTTAATATGGGTCATTTCGTGCTGTGTTTAAAAATTAAACATACATCAATTATGCGAATATTTAATTTTTACTTATTTTTTGTTGACTCGAATGAATCTACCAAAACTGTAGGAGAATAAGTATACTCTCTCTATTTATATATTTATAAAGAAAAGCGGAAACCTATTACATATTTATGAAAAACATCATAATCGAGCTTATTTTAATTCTATATTTATTTGTTTGATATAATTATTTTCAGAATTTATCTAATTTCAGCTCAATACTTTTAAAATCTCAAAATTTGATTACATTTTAAAATTTAGAGCCAAAAAGTAGCGAAATATTATTTACACTTTTTGTTGCTGCATGTAAACTTGGCTCAATGAATCAATGAAATTCGTTCAGATAAAGATTCGTTCGTGAAGTTATCACCATAAAAAATCGAAATTACAAGATAAAACGATTATCAGTGTAATAATACTGGAGTTTCGAAATTACTCTACGTCTACTCTGTGTTATTTTGTTGTTTTATATTAGATTGAAGTCCAGTTTTTAAGTTACACGAGGGTGGTTTTGGAGCGGATTTCGTAATTTTAAACATTCTATTTTAAATGTACCATTCTCCAAACTTCTACTCCAAACTAATGTGAGGATATTATTTTCTGCCATAACTAGCAAGCATTGACTCTAGAAATAATCGAAATGTCAAGATAAAGAAACGTCAATGCTAGATTTCCAACTTACTCTTTGTCTTCTCTCCTTTATAGCGTTGTTTTATATTAGATTATCATCAAATTTTTAAGCTATACGAGGGCAGTTGTGGAACATACCTCGTACTTTTAAATGTTGACCAGATGACGAGAACAACTGAGTTGTCACGCCATTCTCCAAACTTCCACTCCACACCAACGAATAGTGGTCGAGTTTCGGTTTGAAGCGCGACGTATATCGAAATTTCGAGGTAGGCAAATGGCTTTAATTTCTTGAGGGTCGGTAGAGAACCGCTTGGGACCCTGAAAGCCATAAATTGTTTTATATAAACATGCAGTCTTAGGAGGGTTCGCGGAGGTTAAGGTTGAGTTGTGGAGCATCTTTCGAACACTTGAGTCTCGTTTCTGTGAGACTTCGGACTTCGTTCTGTAAAGTATTAAGTTTCACTTTATCTATTTAATTTTAGATTTTTCATGATGTCTAATTCCAACTCAGGTAAATGATATCATTTTTTACAGATTATTTTCCTTTTTTGGCGATTTTTAAAAGTCCTTTTTTACATTCTCGTACACGAAGTATACAAAGAGAAAGTATTGTAATCGTCAAAAAATTCGAGCTCGAGATATTGACGAATCTTCACGTTTTAGACCTCCCTGAGTCCGAAAAACACAATTTTGGAATTATGTCTGTCTATGAACACGATAACTCGAAAACTATTAGAGCTACGGGGATGAAATTTGGTTTGTGGTCTTTAAACATAATTTGTAGGTTTCTATCAAATTTTGGACAAAATCCGTCAACGGGAAGTCTGTCTATCTGTATGTCCGCGGTCATATGAACACTATAACTCAAAAACTTGAATAGCTAGATGGATAAAATTTGGTACACGGTTTTATCGTCGTGAATGTAGGTCCGTATAAAATTTTGGGCCAAATCCGTCAAAGGGTTGACTGTATGTCGGTCTATATAATTTACTTTCGAAAAGAATCCGTCATCTCCACTCGCATGCGTACTGGAAGCAATCTTCTGTGCACGCGAAGGTTATGGAGCGAACTACGTCAATTTTTCCTTGAGACGACAAGAGCGGAAAATCGGCAGGCATCTCTTTGAATTTGATTCTTTACCTAGATATTTTTCAATCACTATAATGAAAAACCTTCCGATAGTCATAGGATTCTAAGTAACAGTAGGTTCGAATTTTTTTATCCACGCGGGAGGAGGAGAAACAGCACCTTTCTGGGGAAGTATACGAGAAAGTTTAGGGGCGAAAACTCCCGCTGGTTTCAATAAATTTTCAACTTTAAAGTGAATTTAAAAAATTTCAACACCTTGAGACTATCTTAAATCATCTCTATAGTACAGGGATTCCCAATGTTTTTTCCCTCGCGTACCCCTTGATTATTCTTTTTGTTTTCGCGTAACTCCTACTATCACATGCGCCCCCCCCCTCAACCATTCATCTATGCAAAGAAGTTTTTATTGATAATGTTAAGGGCTTAGATTAGTTTAAGAGTGAAATGACTCGAATTAATAACATCTGCATAACTTATTTTTGATTTTACATTTTCTTCCGATTTTACCATAGTATTAGTTCAACGCCAAAGAAAAGAAACCAGTTTTGTAAAAATTTCGTTTTAACTTATAAGGATAGCTAAAAATTGCACTTCGTAGTAATCAACTATTCAATTGGTATAGTTATTGAATAGAAAGTATTCACTTGGAGAAATAAAATCAGCAAATTTTTTAATCGCTTATGTTTTCTTGTTTCCACCTTTAACAATTGTGATTCCGCGTACTGGCCGCGTAACTGATCCTTCGCGTACACCCAGGGATACACGTACAACAGGTTTCGAATCTCTGCTGTACTATATCTTCATCTAAAATCTCAAAAAATTAGCACCGATAAGCCCCGACATTTTCATTAATTTTTATTTTTTAATATGATCTACATATATCAGTGAAGAATTTTTGCTCTTCTCTTCAATGACGCAAAAAGAAAAATATATATATATATCGGAGTCAAAAAACGTATTGGGAGATAAAAGTAACAAGTAACTCCCAGAGGTGAATTAATAAAAATTTAGTCGACAGTGAATTCGAAAATTTTATTAAAAAAAATCATCGAATTTAAGTGGGCGGGTAGACAATCCAAAATACATTGGAACATTTAAAGAAACAAACACTGAGTGGCATCAATAATATTTAAAATAAATTTCTATGTTTGTTTCTGATTTAGTAGTTGACATAAATACATAAAAAACGCGAACATTTTGGAACAGTGCAGTGCGATATTTGAAAGTTTAAAGACAGATTGCTTCAGTAACAACCTTTCAAGCTCATTTTTCAGTACAGCTACAACGTCGGAAAAACTAGGGAAGCTTATCACAAATAGTTTTTTTTATAAATATCAAATAATATAAAACATAATTCACCCGATAGAAAACGTTACCTTTATCCATTACGCTTAAAAGTTAGTTATTGAAATATCTTAGGAATATTTCGATGGACATTATATCCAGAAATTGTAAGTGCGTCATTCTAGCACATCTAAAAAGCAACATGCTAAAGAATTTTCAGTGTAAAAACATGTGCTTTTAATAAATTACATCGTTTATAAGCGAAATACGTGCAATCGAAGCCTATTTAAAAGAGCCTGAAGACTTTTTACTTTCTCGTATACGAAGTATACGAAGAGAAAGTATTGTAATCGTCAAAAAATCCGAACTCGAGATTTTGACGGATCTCCACGTTTTAGACCTCCCTGAGTCTGAAAAACACAATTTTGGAATTATGTCTGTCTGCCTGTCTGTCTGTGAACACGATAAATCAAAAACTATTAGAGCTACGGGGATGAAATTTGGTATGTGGTCTTTAAACATAATTTGTAGTTTCTATTAAATTTTGGACAAAATCCGTCAACGGGAAGTCTGTCTGTTTGCATGTTCGAGGTCATGCGAACGCTATATCTCAAAAACTTCAAAAGCCAGATGGATAAAATTTTATACACAGTTTTATCGTCATGATTGTAGGTTCGTTTCAAGTTTTGGGCCAAATCCGTCAAAGGGTTGACTGTCTGTCGGTCCGTATAATTTACTTTTGAAGAGAATCCTTTATCTCCGCGCGCATGCGTACTGCAAGAGCGGAGAGGAATTTCTTTACGGAGTAGCGAATTACGTCAGTTTGTCCTTGACCCGGTAAGAGAAGAAAATCGTTAAGCATCTCTTTGAATTTCATTTTTTGCCTAGATATTTTTCAATCACTGTAATGAAACACCTTCTGATAGTCATTGGATTCTGGGTAACAATAGGTTCGAATTTTTTTAGCCATGCGGGAAACGGCACCTTTTTGGGGAAGTATACGAGAAAGTTTAGGGGAGAACACTCCTGCTGGTTTTTTGCGAAATAGTATGGCGGAGAAAACCAAATATACCATTTGTTCGCCTTTTTATCAACCGATTGAAACAAAAATTGGCAGCGGATCTACAACTAATGTTAGCAGATCTCTCGTCAATTTTTGTTTATCTAATTCATAGCATTTATGAGTTATTGTGTTAAAAAGTATTCTATTATACAGACCAACAGACAGTCAACCCTTTGACTGATTTGATCCAAAATTTGATACGGAACTACATTATGAGGACCTACAAGTATGCTATTATACAGACCGACAGATCAACCTTTCGACGAATTTAATCCAAATTTTGATGCTGGCCTACATTTCTGCTGATAAAACTGTGTACCAAATTTTATCCATCTAGCTATTTAAGTTTTAGACTTATCGTGTTCACATGAGAACGGACAGACAGACTTCCCGTGGACGGATTTGTTCAAAATTCGAATAGAAACCCACAAATTATGTGTAAAGATCAAATATCAAACTTCATCCCTCTCGGTCTAACCGTTTTTGGGTTATCGTGTTCACAGACAGACATGATACCATAATTGTGTTTTCCGGACTCGGGGAGGTCTAAAACGTGGAGATTCTTCAAAATCTAGAGTAAGCATTTTTTGACGATTGCAGTACTTTCTCCTTATTTACTTCGTAAACGAAAAAGTAAAAAAGTTTGCTTGTAAGTAAAAAATGGAATAAGGATATTAATTTTATTTTTTTATAAATGCTTTTACTGAAAATTGTAGCAGTAAAACAGTTCGTAATTTCCTTTTATAATTTTGAATTTAATTATATAATTGAAATTTGTTTCTTAACTGTTTATGCTTATTTCATTATTGATAATATTTAATGATATCAATTCAGATATGTGTTACGTTGTTAGCGAATCCTATGAAAATAAAATTATTAGCTTCGGGTTGTACTTTCAAGAAATTCAATTGAATGAAAAGACAGCATTAAAATAATTTGGAATTTAATTTGCTTTTACATCGTAAATTAATTTTTTTTGTCAGAGTTAAATATTGTTGCATAATTAAGTGCTTTTTTTACTTTCATTTATATTACAAGATTTTGAGAGGTATGTAGAACAGAAATGCGTTTTAGATTGAAAAAATAAAACAATAATATCTTGGATTTTAGACGGTCATGGTTCTAACTTTTCAGAGATTATTCACGTCCCTCCTTCCTGGCCTATCATCTATGCATTATATTTAATTTCTTTAGGAAAAACAGTGATATATATTATGTATGCTAATCCAGAATGAAAACGACACTTTTCTATTTCTTATAGGTTTTACTGACAATGTATGAAACGCCGGCATTCTATAGAATGCCGGGCATTTTTAGGCAAAGTATGAAATATGATAATTATTATATACTTTCCATGGGCATTGTATATAATACCTAGGCATTCTAGAAAATGACAAATGCTATTTAGGCAAAGTATGAAAAAGTTCATGATAAGGCTATTATTTAAAAGACGTGCATTCCTCAAAAGTACAGATGTTATTTTGAAAAAATAAAAGAGTGCCATAAAAAAATCTTTTATTCAAAATACGTAAAGTAAATTGAAAGTTATACATATCGAAGTTTTTGTCTTTTTTATTAAAGAAAACAAAATAAAATGTGAACCTACATGTTACATCAAGGAAGGAAATAATTTTATTTTGATTTGCACTTAATTTTATTTCTTATAAAATCGAATGGACGATGTCTCTCATACTTTGCCACTTTGTCATTTGGGTTTCAATAGAATGCCTAGGAAACGTGCGAAATGTTAATCGCATCGTGCCTTCCAGTTTTCTGCATTCTATAGAATGCCGGCTTTCATATATTGCCGGTAACATGTGGATTGATTTGAACTTCCAATTTTTTTTAAAGTATTTTCTGTAAAGCATGGTTCTTTCAAGGCATAATTGTGACTCTTTTTATGTTAGTAAATAATAAACATATAAAAAATTTAATTTAATTTAACTACGATAAAAAAATCTTGACACGGTGTCATGAAAACTTAAATTCAGGAACAAAATCTCATTAGAAACTTGATATAGTTCTTTTTTGTTAAGTATATATTTTAATTTTATTGTTCATATAAATTAAGCATATAAAATATTTGAAGTACAAGCATACTGCCTGACGAAAGAAAAATATTATGCATGTAAGAATGTTTTAAATTACTTATTTTTACTTTAATAATTATATCTTATGATTATAATTACGGCTATTGTAAAATTCAAAATAGATAATTGAATTGCAGTGTATTTTGTTAACTTAAAAAAAAAGGAAAATTAAATTAATTTTAGCAAAAAAAAATATATATATATAATAATAATAATTTTAGACTCAATTTTCAAAATGCATATTTCACAGTTCGAGTTGCAGACTTGCGGTCTCAAAAATATTATTTTGATAAATATAATTTTAAAAATGGCTTTTTACGGAAAAAGTAGCCGAACCTGTCGTAAAGCATCCTACTATTATTTTGTTTGCGATAAGGAAACACGTTTAGCGGTTTGTAACTTGAGCTTATTCACCCACCCACCCCTTTGTGCTTATTCACGCGTAAACGAAACTACCCATAACCCATATACGATTACAACCACTTAGTAACGCATGCGCTCTGATGATATCGTCAACGTTATGTACAGAGAAAATTTTCCAAGATTCAGTCAGAGCGCATGCGCACAACGTCTTTTCAACTCTGAGAAAGCAATGCAGGGTAACAAGATACGTAGGCAAATCGCTTTCGCCGAGTTGCGATCAGCGACATCTAGTGTTGGAAGTCGACGTAAAAAACTTTTAGACGACCACGTTAACAATGGACTTATGATGCATTACAAAGCATCATATAAGAGCAGAAGTTAAATTTTCCCACCTCTTACCCTTGGTGTCTTTTGAAAAGATGCGATCAACTTTCCCCCTTAAAATTTGTGGATATTTTTTAAAATAATCCAACATAATTTCGAATTGGGAAGCAAATGTACGCTTCGCCATAGTTCCTTTGGCGATTCAAAACTCGAACTGAATCTGAAACCATGAAAGACGATCGCTTGATTTGCTGCACGCGCAGCAGAAATACGTCACTTCCTAGCGTAGAGCGAGATGTTCGAAACGACCGAGGTACGAGAATCAGACCCCTTCTTTCGGTCGAGAAAAAGCCATTAATTTCCCGCGGTCGAAAGGCGAAACGCTCCCAACCCAACTGTGGTACGAGAATAGACCCGATAGTTAGAACAGAGCCGTCTAGAGGGCAGAGGCTAGACGCTTGTTAACCAAGCTCTCAAAGTATTTCGGCATCTATTAACTGCAACCATTTGCCAATCGGCATTGACAGCGGGTGTTTTGTTTTCAATCCAATGATGC
>BGPR01000198.1:6464-36321 GCA_013235015.1 Araneus ventricosus
CAAATCGTTAACATTTGTTCGTCGCAGTGATTTTCAAATGAAAGACGTCTTCATTCGCTTATTTTTGAGTAACATGCTATTCAAAACAGATTAATTTTCTGAAAATCCCGTATTTACTCAAAGAATATTTGAAGTGATAAAGAAACTCCATATCGCAGGAATAAATTCCCCGTTAGATATGAAATTTATAAATGAAAATTCAAATTTCCATGTAAGATTGTACTGAAAAAGCACAACTGAATGCTAATAGAGCCTGTATATTTGCGACACATACAAGGGACTTGTCTTACCTCTGCTGTTTTAGAATCCAAACAATTTATTCCATATTGTTTATACTTGAAAACCTTTGTTTGAAAATCCATAATACTTGTTCCGTACTGATAACTTGAAAAACTGTTTTTTTGTTTGAAAATCCATATAACTTGTTCGTAGCAATGATTTTTTAATGAAATAAATTCTCATGTGTTTATTTTTAAATAACCTGTTATTCGGAGCAAGATAATTTTCTGAGAACGCCGTAACTAAAACAAAAGCGAATATCCTATAAGTGGTAAAGAAACTCTGTTCAACGTGAATATATTTTCTGTACTTTTGAAATTTATGTATGAAAAGTGAAGTTTTCACTTAAGATTTTAGTATTTTAAGATTGCATTTTCTTGCAAAATAATTTGATATTTTTGGGAGGTTCCTTTAAAATATAAATGAAATTTTATATTTTTCAAAGTATAATGTGAATAAAAATCGTTAACTTTAGATATGCTTTGCATCAATAAGAAAAAAATATGATTATGTTGTTTCTAGATGAGACGATTTTCTTTTATTTGGAATTTTGAATTTAAATTTTTATTCAAATTCTTCATTAAAATATATTGGTTTTATTGATGTCATTATGTCATATTCGATATTCTGCTAATTTTTGATTCAGTTATAATTCATGTCTTGTCTCTTCCTGTGCTTTATAAAGTCAATTGGAAATATTCCCTGTATTTTATTTTATTTAGAATTTTCATATTTTAAATCACAAATATCTGTTTGTCAAACCAAAACACGAATGAAAAAGCATTGACTTGTTTGCTAAGAATTTTGTGTTGAGAAAGAAGTATCTATTCTGTTAAACAATCATTAATTTTTACTGAGCATTGGTAAAGGTTTTAATCTTAAACATTAATTTAAAGTGTATAATATAGCAAAGGTAACCCTAATTCTGCTTTCTAAATCAATAAGATGGTCTGTGTTCTCGTTTTTGGACTTATTTTCAGTGTAATCATCCTTTTAGAGTATAATATTGCTATACTTAAAAATTTACTGTATGAAATTCTAAGGCTGTTTTATAAGACGCATCAAAATTCGATGTCATCACTGCAAAAATAATCGGCATTTGTGTGGAAACTTCACATTTGAAAAATTTGTTTCTTTGAAAATCTATAACTTTTGTTCGTAGTAGTGTTCCTTAAACATCAATAGTGCAGTCGATAGTTTTCACAAACTATCGATTGTTTTCTCTCCGGCGATACTATCGATAGGTGTTCTTCCGATTGTTTCAGTCGACAATTTTGAAACTATCGATAGTTCTAGTCGATTGTTTCACTCGATAGTTTTGAAACTATCGATAGTTCCAGTCGATAGTTTTGAAACTTTCGATACTTCCAGCCGATGGTTTTGAAACTTTCGATAGTTTCGAAAACCCGATACTATCGACTTGGCTTCGATTATCGATAGTCTATCGATGTTTAAAGAACACTAGTTCGTATCAATGATTGTCTAATGAAAGAAATTCTCACTCTCTTCTTTTTGAATACATGTTATTTGGAGGCATATAATTTTCTGAAAATACCATAACTAAAAAGAAAGAGCATTCGAAGTGGATATTTTTTTTAAGTGGTAAAGAAATTCCATCCAGCAAGAATATATTTCATGTTCCTATAAAATTTAGGTATGAAAAATGAAATTTTCACGTAAGATTTTAGAGCTTTAAGATTATTCATTATATTTTTGGAAATACATTTTTATATTTTGGAAGGTATAATGTGACGAAAAATTGTTAACTTTAGATATGTTTTGCATCCATGAGAAAAAATTATGATTATGTTGTTTCTAGATTTAGAGACTTTCTTTCAATATTTAGAATGTGAAACTCAAATTTTTATATTTAAATTTTTTATTAAAATGCATCGGTTTTTTATATCATTAGATAATATTCAATATTCTGCTAATTTTTGATTAAGTGATCATAATTCACGTCGTGTCTTTTCCTATGCTTTTTTAAAGTCGATTGCAATTTGAAAATATTTCCTGTATCTTATCTTGTTTAGAATTTCCTCATCAATAACCATAAATATCTGTTTGCCAAACTTAAACACGAATGAAAAAGCATTGACTTGTGTGCTAAGGATTTTGTGTTGAGAAAGAAGTATCTATTCTGTTAAACAATCATTATGTTTACGGAGCATATAGGTAAAGGTATTAACCTTAAACATTAATTTAAAGTGTATAATATAGCAAAAATAAGCTTAATTCTGCTTTCTAAATCAATAAGATGTTCTGTGTTCTCGTTTTTGGACTTATTTTCAGTGTAATCATCCTTTTAGAGTATAATATTGCTATAGTTAAAAATTTATTGTATGAAATTCTAAGCCTGTTTTGTAATCAAACCGCCGTTGTTTGCCGCATCAAACTTCGATGCCATCACTGCAAAAATAATCGGCATTTGTGTGGAAACTTCACATTTGAAATATTGTTTCTTTGAAAATCTATAACTTTTGTTCGTAGTAGTGTTCTTTAAACATCGGTAGTGCAGTCGATAGTTTTCCCAAACTATCGATAGTTTCAAAACTATCGATTATATCGATTGTTTTCTCCCCGGCGATACTATTGATAGGTGTTCTTCCAGTCGATAGTTTAAGAAGTATCGATTGTTTCAGTCGACAGTTTTGAAACTATCGATAGTTCTAGTCAGTTGTTTCACTCGATAGTTTTGAAACTATCGATAGTTCCAGTCGATAGTTTTAAAACTATCGACTAAAATGTGCCTATCGACCGGGAGAATACTATCGATAGTTTTGAAAATATCGATGCTTTCGATTGTTTCAGTCTATAGTTCCGAAAAACCCGATACTATCGACTTGGCTTCGATAGTATCGATAGTCTATCGATGTTTAAAGAACACTAGTTTGTATCAATGATTGTCTAATGAAAGAAATTATCACTCTCTTCTCTTTGAATACATGTTATTTGGAGGCATATAATTTTCTGAAAATACTATAACTAAAAAAAAAGACTATTCGAAGTGGGTATTTTTTTTAAATGGTAAAGGAATTCCGTCCAGCAAGAATATTTTCATGTTCCTATAATATTTATGTATGAAAAATGAAATTTTCACGTAAGATTTTAGATTTTTAAGATTATTCATTATATTTTTGGGAATACATTTTTATATTTTGGAAGGTATAATGTGACGAAAAATTGTTAACTTTAGAAATGCTTTGCATCCATGAGAAAAAATTATGATTATGTTTTTTCTAGATTTAGAGATTTTCTTTCAATATTTAGAAAGTGAAACTCAAATTTTTATATTTAAATTCTTTATTAAAATGCATTGGCTTTTTTGATATCATTAGATAATGTTCAATATTCTGCTAATTTTTGATTAAGTGATCATAATTCACGTCTTGTCTTTTATTATGCTTTTTTAGAGTCTATTGCAATTTGAAAATATTTCCTGTATCTTATCTTGTTTAGAATTTCCTCATTAATAACCATAAATGTCTGTCAAACGTAAACACGAATGAAAAAGCATTGACTTGTTTGCTGAGAAATTTGTGTTCAGGAAGAAGTATCTATTCTATTAAACAATTAACATATTTTACTGAGCATAGGTAAAGGTTTTAATCTAAAACATTGATTTAAACTATATAATACAAGGTAATATTGATCCTGCTTTCTAAATCATAAGGTTTTCTGTGTTGTAGTTCTCAGTGTAATAATCTCATTAGAATATGATGATTACGATACTTGAAAGTTTATTGTATGAAATTCTAAGGCTGTTTTGTAAGACTCATCAAAATTCGATGCCATCGCTGCAGAAATATTCGGCACTTGTGTGTAAACAAAATTCCGAAATTGTTTTGGATTTTCTGATGGATATTTCTTTTTATTACTGATTAACTAATAAAAATTTGAAGCAGAAACTTTTCCATGCTATGTTCATTACTCTGTAATGTTATTTAATTTATTAGTAGTTTATGGATGTCAATTTTTAAACCACATATTCTAGCAGAGTTAAATAACGATTAACTTAAATCTATACTTATAAAAGGCAATGTTTGTGTGTGTGTGTCTGCGATGTTCAGACGAATCTATAGCACTTACAGCTATGAAATTTGGCACACAGGTAGTCGTAATGGTGACTGAATGCACCTCGAAGCCGAAATTTTAAAATTTATCTAGAAAATTTTTTATTCAATGTTTTGTGTTATTTTGGTTGATTTTTCGCACTAATCTCTCAATAGAATGGTTTCGAATAATTGTACGACAAAAATAGATACACCATGGGAAAGAGCACGCGATTTCCGTTCTAATGAAGTTAGTTTTGAATTTTCAACGTAATTTACTGAATTTTGAGAATTTTTTTAAAAATAGTCACTTTTCAAAAATAAAATTTTCTGGAATTCTTAAAACTCTTGCATCCGATGTTCTAGTAAAGATATCATTTTCAAATTTTTTTTGGTAGTAAATCAATTATTTTTCTCTGATTTAAAACAAGAACGGTTAAAATATTTTATTTCCTCGATTTTAGATTAATTTATTTCTAGATGGGATGAGAGAATTTTTCTCGAATGCCGAAAGTGAAGAAGCTCGCCGTTTCGCACTTTTTCGCCTTGGCTACGCAATCTGGCGGAAAATAAAACAGCCGTGATTTATTCCCTTCCTTCTCTGGACGCAGTCGTAAATTTCCTGATTCCACGGGCAACGCCGTGCGCGTACTGCTAGTATTTCACAAAATGCAATTCATAGAAAGGTACCTCGATGGACTAATGGTAAGGTTACGGGTTCGAAACTGGATTCATATGAAGGTCCGTCGTGTATGTGGGCCGTTGCACGTTCAATCAGATGTAGTGGCTCAAATATCCTTCCGTTGGTGTGGTGTGGAAGATTGGAGTGGGGCGCGCGCAACTTCTGGTGTCGTCCCTTTCATCTGATCGCGGTTCAAAATTACGTGGTCCATCCGAAAATGGCGTCCGTTTGCTTTAAAACAGGACTTTAATCCAGTAGACTCCGCTTAATGTGATCTCTGTTAATGTTATCATTCGCTTTAGATTATCAGAAACCTCCGGCCCCGAACCAGCATATTCAGATGTACACAAAATTATTCGTTTGGTGTGATCACTACATCGTTCAATGTTATCAGTTTTGAAGTCGAGAATTGACCGATCCCTCATTTTCAACCAGCGTTAACGATTGACGTTCGTAGAATTCCTCGCTGCACTTGTAAGGAAACATCTGGGGGCTACTTTCCTCCCACACATACCAAGAATTTTGGGCTTTATTTTTCACGACCTCTCTCTGAACGCCGTCCATTTAGCAGGCAGGGACGTGACCATCGGTAATTTTCATTCAACCTCCTGAAGGTATGCAAAAGGAAGAGTGGATGTCCATTGACGAGGACATTCCAGTAGCTGCCACACTAACGAACTTGGAAATTTGCCAAGCTGTTTGTGAGCAAGACCAAACAATAAAAGTTGATTTCGACGGGGACGAATGTGTCGAAGAAAACCCTCCAACCAACGCCGAAATGAGGCAAGCACTTGATATTTTGAAACGTGGCGTGCAGCATCGTTCAACAAATTTTAAAAAAACAATACGAGTACGAACACTGTATAAAAAACTGTTAAGGACAAATTGTCGAAAGCAACAATTAATTAATTTTTTAATTGTTATTTTTGAAATAAATTATTGATAGCCCTTAGGGTAAGTTTTTTTTTTCCTTTTTTGTTTTTTCTCGCTTAATGTGATGAAAAGATAATTGATTTTACCTAATTCGGTTATTCTTATCAATCGGTTAATGTTATCAAAATTGTTAAGTCCCGAAGTAATCAGATTAAGCGGAGTCTACTGTATAACTAAACTAAACGTAGAAAAATAAATTCAAGTCTCACCCGGAGTTAACAAAATAGGCATTTTTTTAGTTAATATTGTCTACTGACAATTGAAACATCTTTAATTGTACATTTAGTTAACTTGGTCGATAAACTTAGAATGTCCAACTTGATTGTCAGGGCTAAGACGAATTTGAGAACTAGAATTTGAAAGAAGAAAAAACAATCCTTGAAATTATTCTAATTAATTAGTATGTTGACATAAATTAAATGCAAAAGAATTAGAAACTATTCAAAAAGAACAGAGAAGAAATTTCGTGCACTTAAGACCAATAAAAGTATTGTTAGAAATTGTTCTTGAAAACATTTTCAAAAATTAATTAAAATTGAATAGAATGTTACATGAAAATGAAATTGGTATCATTTAAAAGCTAATGTTTTGAAGTTTAAGAAAACGTTAAAATGGATTTTGTGCAATTATATCCTCAGCAGTTATTGCGGATAAACCTTAAAATTTCAGGTAATATTTAATTAATTTATGTTCTAATTAAAATTTTGCAAGAATCTTTCATAGAGAGCACCTACTACCCAAGAAACCTTCACCTGTCAAGTTTCTAGTCCCAGTGGTTTGGGAGATTGATGATGAGCCAGTCAGTGACTTTCTCTCATATACACTGGTGTCCAAAAATAATGCACAATTTTGAAGATGCAACCAATTTGGAGTTAACCCTCTGACTGCTGATCACGCGATTTCCGCGAGTTGGAAGTTTGTCTGTTTTCTGCTGCATCTTTCTATTTTCGCAAGCTAATGGGTTTACTTTATACTTTTAGAACGTTGAATTATATTATACTAATAGTACCCTGCATATAAAAAACAATTTGCTTGTCTCAACGGTATTTGAACATGTTTTAAAACGTTGAATCGAAATAGTAATTCAAAAAACGTATACAATCGTAGGGTTAATATGGATACTATGGTTCGTAATCAGATGCTGAAAATCGTGGGACAAACTATCTTCGGAACTCACATTTTACAGTGAAGATTCGGTCATGAGGGCAATTAGGGAGGGGGGCACCAGAAAGGAAGGAAGGCGGAAATGGAGTTTGACCTGTCCTCTTTCACAGAAAGCTGATAATGAGATGTAACTTCATCAATGGTTATGTTTAATGTGCATAATATTTACATGCATTTTCGTAAACACAGCTTAAATATTCGGAAAGATATAAAGGTTTTCTTAAAAGATCCCAAATTTTTCCGCATGTCTTTTGATTATAACATGCAGAGTTTGCCATCAAATTGTATAAAACTTTTTGAATTCTTGACAATTGAATACTTGACAATATGTAAAAGAAGCATTGCATTAAAATTTGAATGTGAAAATTACAGGAAATATGAGCATTTGTGTTAAATAGTTTTTTACTGCGCATATGCTCATTTTTTTCATAACCTTAGAGCCAGATATATAGGGCAACTTATATAAAAATTCCAGCTCAATACCATTAATAGTTAGAAAGATATCGGCATTGCACTTTGATGAATTTCGGTACACTCTAAGAGAAGTTAAACGATAAAGGTTTTTGCACAAACTGATAATTTTAAAACTTGAATCTTCGAATAGTAATCGTCGAACTGTAATTTAAATTATGTATTTAACTTATAAGTATACATTCAGGATATTCAACTTTCATAAAATTCAGTATTGCTGTTCGAAAATTCAAGTTAAAAAATATCTATTTATGGAAGAACCTTTACCATTTAACTTGCCTTAGAATGTACCGAAATTCGCCTAGTTGCATTGCCGATATCTTTCTGAATATTAACGGTATTGAACTGAAATTTTTATATAAGTTGCCCTGTATATCTAGCTCTGAAGTTATGAAAAAAAAATTACGCTACGTATCGCACATGCGCAATAAAAAATCATGTACTACAAATGCTCATATTTCCTGTAATATTCAAATTTTTAAATCGAAATTGAAATAGAATGCTTCTTTTACATATTGTCAAGTATTCTGTTCGTACAATTTGGTGCAAAAATCTTCATGTTACAAGCAAAAAACATGTGGAAGAAATTTGGATTTTTTAAGAAAACCTTTATATCTTTCCGAATATTTGTGCTGTGTTTACCAAAATGCATGTAAATATTATGCACATAAAACATAACCGTTAGTGCAAGCTGCATCTCGTTATCAGCTTTCAGTGAAACAGGATGGGTCTAACTCCATTTTCGCCTTCATCCCTTTCTGGTCCCCTCCACAAATGCCCTCGTGACCGAATCTTCACTTTAAGATGCGAGTTCCGGTGATAATATGTCCCACGATTCTCCTCAACTAATTGCGAACCATATTATCCATATTAACTCCAATTTTGTAGCATCTTCAAAATTGTGCATTATTGCTACACACCATTGCATATAAAGATGGAAAGAGCCAATAGGAGATGGTTCGTGGCGCATTCGAGCTCATGATATCGTGAGATCTGGGTTAAGATTATAATGAAGCATTTTCGTATTTTGGTAGTATGGAGGCTCATATTTACGGATCCCACTATGGTTTGGATTGAGGTAGCTTTTCATTGGCTCTCAGTGTCACGTGACTTCGCTTGCTTCTGAATGATGTCATAGGAGCTCGCTTAGTTTGGATTTCGATTTTTGTTTTGGCTATATTGTAGCATGGAGAAATCAAAATTGTCTTTTTCTTGAATTCATCATTCCCTTTAGAAATAATCAAATAATAGTAATTAAAAGATAAGTTTGGTTTTTCCATAATACAATAGCTAAGACAAAAATCGAAATCCAAACTAAGCGCGCTCCTATGACATCATTCAGAAGCAAGCGAAGTCACGTGACGCTGAGAGCCAATGAAAAGCGACCTCAATCCAAACCATAGTAGGATCCGTAAATATGCTATATAGGCTCCCTAACTGTGGTTCGTGTGCCCCTGGGCATGCTCGGTGGGCCAGTGAGGGGTTCGCGAAAGTTATGTTGGTAATGGCGGAAAATACAAAACATACTGTTTAGCAACGGAATCAGAAACCGTCCGCGCTTTTGCGCATGCGCCGGGCGGAGTTATTTTCATCCAAATAGGGGGAAGTGAAGAATGGAAGGGTGATGTTTACATTTTACTGAGCGTGATCTAACAGAGAACTCCGGAAATGCTCTCCTATGACTCACTGCCTGACATCCCTTTCCGGTGTAAAATCGTCCAAAAGTGGTAGTCTCGGAATCCGTTGCTGAACAAAGTTAAAATATTTTGGTTTACATTAGCCATGAGGCTTTTGACATTCGTAATGACGATGAAAACGTTTATGATCTCAAACCCCACCGTCCCAAATCCTGGGTTCGCCACTGAACATAGAGCTTAAGGAGAGAACATAATCGTTTCATGCGTATAGTAATAATAGATATCATAATCAGTGGCGAATCCAGGATTCGGTTCTGGGGGGCCTGAGGTCATAAAAATTTTGTATCGTAGTGATGAATGTCAAACATCATGGCTTATGTAAACCAAAACACTTTAACTTTACAGGCTTTCCTCTCCTGACAATAAGAATAATAAAGAACAAACACTACAATACTTTCGATAATTTAATAAAAAATACAATGAAATAGCTGGCCAAAAATGTTTTCGACCGCGCCAACGCTACAAGTGCAAGAGGAATGACTAGAAAAGTGGAAAAATTTTCGAGCCTGTCAAGTCAGAAAGCGATGTTGTCACGATTTTATTACTATTCTTTTTGAATGAAAATTAAGATCAAACAGTTGTATTAATTTTAAATTAAATCAAGAATTTTGGTTCAGCTCTGGGGGGGCTGCAGCCCGATAGCCCCTGCCCTGGATTCGCCACTGATCATAATAAACTTCATACAGACGTGAAATCGGGGTTGCAGATTGAAATCCGATTTCATTGAAGATCCGCCGTGTGTGTGTGTGTCGGGGGGGGGGTCTGTTGCACGTTAAATCAGACGTAGTGGGTCAAACGATGGTGTGGTGTGGAAGTTCGGAGAGGGGGTGGGTGCCAGCTCAGGTGTCCTCCTCGCCATCTGACCGGTCCATCCCAAAATATTCCTCCTGTTGCTTCAATTCGCGACGTTAATGTGACTAAACCAGGTATGAGATCATACGTGTCTTCATTTCAACCTTATCTTTTAACTGGTTTGTTTTCTCAACTATCTAATTAAATGCCACCTTTTATTTTGGGAATGCTTCATCAATTTAATTCAATTGAGAAACAAGAGGACAGTTGAAATGTTTATGGTCCTCCGGCTTCGAAGCCCAGACCTTAAAACTAGGACCAGCTGCGAATCCAGGATTTGGTCGGGGGCTGAGGCCATAAATATTTTGTATCGCCGTGACGAATGTCAAACCTAATGGCTTATGTAAACCAAAACATTTTAACTTTACAGACTTAACTCACCTGACAATAAGAATCATAAAGAACACTACAATGCTTTCGATAATTTAATAAACCAGCCTGATTGGTCTCCCATAAACTTTCTCGTATACTTCCCAAAAAGATGTTATTTCTCCTCCTACCCCCGCGCGAATAAAAATTGTGAACCTTCTGTAACCCAGAATGCCATGACTATCTACTACTTTCCCTTAGCGCACGCCGAGGTCACTAGTATTAGACGCAAGATGGCCTTTCGTCATAGTAAGAAAATTGAATATGCAATTTGAACGCCGTTTTTTAACCGATTGAAACAAAAATTGGACACAGATCTAAAATTAAGGTTAGAAGGCCACTTACTAAATTTCATTGATCTAAGTCATTGCGTTAAGGAGTAATCGTGTTCACAAGCATGTGATTATGCAAAACGACAGACAGACAACCCTTTGACGGATTTGGCCCAAAATTTGATACATATCTACAATCATGATAATAACACTGTGTACCAACTTTTATCCTTCTAGCTATTTAAGTTTTTGATTTATCGTGTTCACATTAACGCGGACAAACGGCCAGATAGATTTCCCATAGACAGATTTTGTCCAAAATTTGACAGAAACCTACAAATCATATGTAAAAATCACATACCAAATTTCATCCCTCTAGCTCGAATAGTTTTCGAGTTATCATGTTCACAGACACACAGACAGACGTATAACGCCACCCGTGGCCCAATTCCTATAACCTCTAGGGTTATCTTACCGGTTATAGACAGACATAATTTCAAAATTGTATTTTTCGGACTCAGGGAAGTCTAAAACTTGGAGATTCATAAAAATCTTGAGTTCAAATTTTTTGACGATTACAATACTTTCTCTTTGCAAACTTCGTATACGAGAAAGTAACTAGCGGGAGTGGTCTCCCCTAAACTTTTTCGTATGCTTCCCAAAAAGATGTCATTTTCCCTCTAACTAGAGATTCCATACATCCCGTATATACGGGACTGTCACCGTATTCCACTACTCAGTCCCGTATTAATATTTGTCCCGTTTTATTCATTCTTCATTTCTTTCTTGCGTCATTATAATTTTAAAATGACCTGCGCCCAATTTTATAATTATGTTAAAGAAAAAACTGATATAATTAAGAAAGTAAAATCAGCTTTAAAGTATGACTGGGTTAACCAGCGGGAGTGGTCTCCCCTAAACTTTCTCGTATACTCCTAACACATGTAGGGACAAAAAATAAGCTAAAACCCCTAGCGCAGTGGAGATGAAAAATAAGCGAAATTAAGTCAGTTCCCCGCAAACTCGCTCGGATAAAAATTTCGAATCTGCTTATTCCGAGAACGCAACTAGTTTTGCACAGCACACGTTGAAACGACAAAACGGAAATAAAATATTCCGAGCAGGATCAGAATTCGCCAAAAGGGAGAAAAAAGAACCAAATGGGAAGAAATGAAGCGCTTTCGAAGCTACAATTTCGTAGACCGCTAAGGTCAAAAGCCAACTATACTAACTCGAGTAAAATAAACAAACGCTCGCCAACAGAGTCGCAATATGCAATTTGAACGAAATATGCAATTTGAACCCTTTTTTTTTCCAACGGATTGAAACGAAATTTGAGCACAGATCTATAATTAATATCAGCAAACGTCATAACAATTTTTATTTATCTAAGCCAAAGGGTTTAGGAGATATAATTGTTACAAGTATGCGACTATACAGACCGACAGACAGTCAACCCTTTGACGGATTTGACCCAAAATTTTAAACGGACCTACATTCATGACGATAAAACTGTGTATTAAATTTTATCCATCTGGCTTTTCAAGTTTTTGAGTTATAGCGTTCGCATGACTTTGAACATGCAGACAGACAGACTTCCCGTTGACGGATTTTGTCCAAAATTTGATAGAAACCTACAAATTATGTTTAAAGATCACATACCAAATTTCATCCCCGTAGCTCTAATAGTTTTCGAGTTATCGTGTTCACAGACAGACAGACACACAGACAGACATAATTCCAAAATTGTGTTTTTCGGACTCAGGAAGGTCTAAAACGTGGAGATTCGTCAAAATCTCGAGTTCGAATTTTTTGACGATTACAATACTTTCTCTTTGTATACTTCGTATACGAGAAAGTAAAAATACAATGAAATAACTAGCCAAAAAATATCTTCGACCGCGTCAACGCTGCAAGTATAAGTGGAAAGACTGGAAAAGTAGGAAAATTTTTGAACCTGTCAAGCCAGAAAGCAATGTTATCATGTTTGTATTATTTTTTAAAGGAAAATTAAGAACAAACAGTTGCAGTGATTTTAAATAAAATTAAGAATTCTGATTTAGCTCGGGGGTGCAGCCCCATAGTCGCCCCCCCCCGGATTCGCCACTGACTAGGACACTGCAGCCCCTCAAATAAGTTGGACTAAACGACTGAATTGGAGTAGAAATGAAAGATCATATCGCTACACTTTTGTTAGTTTCGGTTCTTAAGTCCTACGATACTCTAATAAAGGTCTAGGAGGTAGATGGGAAAATAAATTAACTCCAGAAATAATTAAAAACAAATTAACAGATGAATAGAACCGTCTTTAGGTTCGAATTTTTTTATCCATTCGGCGGAAGGGGAAATGACACTTTTTTGGGAAGTATGCGAGAATGTTTAGAGTAAACCATTCCCCCTGGTTGTTCTGGGTTATTCAGAAAAATTCCGTATCCAGTCAAATCTCCTTGTTTCGACTTTTATTTTTAAAACGCGGGCATGGATATTTTATTATCACGAAGAGTAATTGTTAACTGTCGTCAAAAGCACTATCATGAAAATGCATTGAAATGCAAAATCAAAAACCAATCGTACTAATGCTATGTCGTTTGTCTCTAACGCTAACTGAAGGCCTTAAAGTTATTTAAAAAAAATTGCACGGTGTCTTAATCTTGTAAAAACATTTCCAAAAAAATTCATTAGAGATATTTAGTACACCTTCAGTTTAGCTTAGTTTAATTTAAGGAGCAAGAATCGAATCGGAACTTGACACACTTTTTCAAAACAGACGTTTTTAAAAAGCAGAATCAAAATAAAAATGGCAATTCAGTACTTTTTCCAAGAAATGTTTTAATACGAGAAATGAAAGCTATCGCTTAAAAAATAAAAATTTCAAATGGAGAGGGAAAAGATCATTTCAAAAGGAAGTCGGACCTCAAAAAGTAAATGAAAGTCAAGGTCAAAACATGATAGAACTTCGGTATGCATGCAAGTACATGAAAAACAAAATATACCTAACGAAACAAAAATAAAAGAAGTGTTCTTCGAGAATAAAAATAATAAATTAATTCTCTCTTAAACGGAGTGCCAGGATTGCCATATTGGCGTTTTTAAGGCCAAATTTAGAAAATGTGGTCTTTTTTCTAAGTGCTTGGCCTCAAGAATTTTCATTTGGCCTTAAATTCATTTTTGGCTTTATTTTCATTCATGATTTTTAGAACTGCTTTTTGAAACTAATTCTACTATTTCTTTACTAAAATTTGATATTAAACTTTTCAATTGGCCCACAGTCAGCCGTCAAAGCAGATAATTCCTCATTAGAACCAAGTTTCTGTCCGCTTTGTGATTGTCAAAATGTGTTTGTGTTTCTGCGTATCAAGCTATTTGAAGGAGTATATAAAAGACTACTTTTTCTTTTATTATTTCTTTCGGTTCCTAAATGAATTCTTCAACGAACAGTTGTTAACCATACAAAAATACTAAATATCAGTTAGTTTTTTTTTTTTTTTGTGAAAAAGATTCATGATTTTTAACAAGTTCAGACGTAAATTGTGCCTGTATTTGTAGTATTGAATGAAATACGTACTTCAGCAATTGAGTAACAAACGCTTAACTTTAAATCTAAGAGATACAGAAAAACTTCTTGGTGAGAATGGCATGGTGTGTTGAATTTAGATATTGGCTGAATAATATCAAAACTAAAAACAGGACATTCTTGAATTTAAAATTTTTTATCGATTATTGGAAACGATCTATTATGAGTCTGAAAACAATTTTATTTATATTAATAGAATACAATTTTTTTATTGTTAATTATTTGAGTAGAGAATCACTTTTCATTCATTCTTTATAAGCAAATTAAAAAATAATCTTGTATATTTTTTTTCATTCATGAGATAATATATTATGTTCGGCTATTTCATTTAGTGTTGGTAAGAGCAGAAATTTTCACTGTTAAAAGGTTTATAGAGAAGTTTTAATTTTTCTTTTATTGATAGATTATTGTACATATGTCAATCTAATGTGATGTGTTTTCATGAATTAAATCCTTTTCTTATGGTAAATTTAGCGAAAAATAAGTACTTCAATCAGTTTTTCAAAATTGGCCTCTTTGGCCTTATTTTTAAGAAGGTTTGGCCTTATTTTGCCATTTTTATCTGGTAACCCTGCAATAAACCAAACTTTGACTCAGCTTCTACCATCGAAATCGAAAGTGCGTTTACAGATTCTAAACATTCTCTTTTCGCAAATGCTGATACTAGTAAATCAGAAGTTTCGACTCTGGCGCCTGCTAAAACCTAATTAACGATGCGTCTCGGTGCAGATGGGGGTAGGGTTGCCATAATTGTCAAGCGGGACGTTTAAGTGCTAAATAAATAAAACATGAAAAAAGTAGATAGGTAATGGTTTATTTTATTCTGAAAACAAAATTAATAAAGCTTAACCTATCTAATAAAATGAATACGTAGAATAATAAAAAAGATGCAAGGTTAATCTTTTTTAATCCAGTCTTATTTTAAAGCTGATTTTACATTATTATATCATTTTCTTCTTTCACATAATTATAAAATTGGGCGTAAGTCATTTAAAAATTATTATGAAAAATCCAAATTGCTTTAATTGTCTCCGCTGGCTGAGTTTAGGGACGAAAACGGGACAAATAGTAATACGGGACTGAGTAGTGAAATATGGTGACAGACCTGTGTATACGGGACGCATGTCAGCCCTAAGTGTACGTAAGATGACCATACGTCCCGTTTTTAGGCCGGCAGTTCATCTGTTCACCATTCCATCCAATTGTCTCAACACTGGTTTTTTCCCCACCCATTCAAGTTGAAAAAATCAATGCGCGTCATTCATCTGAAGTTCCAAAGCAGAATTGCCAGATCAACATGACAAAATAAGGCCAAACCTTTTTAAAAATACGGCCAAAAAAGGCCAAATTTGAAAAACGGAATGAAGTACTTATTTTTCGCTAAATTTACGATTAGAAAAGGCTTTATTTATGAAAACTAATCATTTTAGAACGACGCGTACGATCAATACTCTATTAATGAAACAATATTGAAGTGTAAAAAAAAATTTAACCACTCCATAAACAGCGTTGCAATGAAAAGTGATGGCTAAATGAAATAGCTGAACATAGTATATTATCTCGTGAGTGAACGAAAGTATGCAAGGTTATTTTTCAGTTCTGTCATAATAAATGAAAAGTGAATCCGTACTCAAAATAAATAATAAACAGCATAAAAAGTTTATTCCATTAGTAAAAAAAAAAGATTTCAGACTCGTAATAAGCGTTTCAAATAAGCGATCAAATTCTCAAGAATGTTCTGTTTTCAGTTTCGATATTATTCACCTAATATCCAGATCGAATACACTGTGCCGTTCTAAATATTATTTTAGAATATAAAAATGTTATGAAAAAAATGTAGAAATAGTTATAAAAAGCAGTTTTAAAAATCATGAATGAAAATAAAGCCAAAAAAGGCCAAAAATGAATTTCAGGCCAACTGAAAATTCGTAAGGCCAAATTTCGAAAATTTGGCCTTAAAAAGGCCAATATGACAACCCTGTTCCAAAGCTCGCTGGCAGTAGGGGAGAGCGATCTTCTCTCTCCCTCTTCAACTGCTCTTCGATTTCCCCCCTATTTCCCCCACTCAGCGGATTTCCGATAAAGGTAGCCTCGTCGCGAGGTCCCAATCTAGTCAAATCGTTTGATGTGCCGACTACCCTCGCTAAGGGTCCCACCTAAAGAATCGGCCCAAGAAGGGCTGGAATTTGGTTTGGATGGAATTCCATCAGTTCGAATCATTTGTTCTAAATTTCATAGGTTTTCGACCTTGATGATTGCTTTTTGTGTATCTTTTGTTTTGATTTTGTTTTCAAAATTTTTTCCTATCATTGTGGGCATTTCCGCCCCCCCCCCCACTTTTTTGAAGTCCTGATTCCACGGGCAACGCCTTGCGCGTACTGCTAGTGCAATAGAAGCAAAAGTTGTGGTAATGCGGCCGTCCTACGAACTTGCAAACTTATCGTTTGGGATGAATCCACAATGTGAAACAAAAAGGCTTTGATCGAACTACTATGCGTGATCTCCGAAATTACAATCGAATTATGGGAGGAATTGTTATCTTACTATCAGCAGACTTCCGACAAACTCTGTTATTTCAAGAGAAACGCCAGCGGACGAACTAAATGCATGAATCAAAGCCTCAGAACTTTGGCAACACGTCCAAAGGCAAACTTGAACAACTGACATGCGATTGCGCCTACTCGGTGATATCCCTTCTGAAAACTTTGCAAACAACTTCTTAGTCTGTGTGATGGAAAATTTTTTCATTTTCGCATCAGATTTAATTTCTATTCCACCTGATTTTTGTGTGTCAGTATCATCTTTAAAAGAATTAATGCGACACGTCTTTCCAGACATTTCAAACAAATATACAGTGGCTCCCAAAAGTGTTCGTACACTTACGATTTTCAACGAAATAGGGCTCTATCCATGAATTAAAATTAATATTTCGGAATAGGTATTTAATAATAAGATCTATAAACTGTTCTTAACAAAACTACATAAAATATTTTAAGAACATAGTAAAACTTTATTTTTAAAAAATCAATAATCAAAAAGCAACAAAAATTTTATCTCACAAAAGTCTTCGTACACTGAAATATTTTCGGAAAAATTCATAATTTAAATTATCGTCTGTCAATTTATTTTTATTTTTGCATTGTGTGGGATTTAAAAAATCGTTTCACTTTAATTTTTGTTTGCTTACACCGTAATATTCTATTTATTATTTAAAAATGGCTCGTAGTCGTAAAGAAGCAACAATAAGCATTCGAAAATTGATTATTTTTCATCATATTAATAGTAAATCAGTTCAGAATGTCGCTAAATTAGTTAATTTATCCCATTCTATAGGACAATATGTGATAAAACGCTTTAGAGAAGAAAATCGGATCGAAAACAAGGTAAGAAAAGGTCGAGCGGCAAAGTTAACAGAACGTGATCAGGGATTTATAATTAGAAAATTTGTGAAAAATCCACGTTTGAGTGCTTTAAAAGTTTCTGCAGAATTTAATGAAAAATTTTCTACTCCAACTTCACCTGAAACTGCGCGGTGAGTTCTCAGAGCAGCTGGATTAAATGGGCGTTCTGCCCGTAGAAAATTTTTTGTTAGTGCGAAAAACAGAAAGCTCATGCTTTCCTTCGCAAAATAAATGTTAAATAAACCCGAAACGTATTGGAACAATGTCTTATTTGCAGATAAAAGCAAATTTAATATTTTTGGTTCCGATGGTATGGAGAAGAAACCAGCGGGAGTGGTCTCCCCCAAACTTTCTCGTATACTCCTAACACATGTAGGGACAAAAAATAAGCTAAAACCCCTAGCGCAGTGGAGATAAAAAATAATCGAAATTAAGTCAGTTCCCCGCAAACTCGATCGGATAAAAATTTCGAATCTGCTTATTCCCAGAACGCAACAAGTTTTGCACAGCAGACGTTGAAACGACGAAACGGAAATAAAATAATCCGAGCAGGATCAGAATTCGCCAAAAGGGAGAAAAAAGAACCAAATGGGAAGAAACGAAGCGCTTTCGAAACTACAATTTCGTAGACCGCTAAGGTCAGAAGCCAACTATACTAACTTGAGTAAAATAAACAAACGCTCGCCAACAGAGTCGCAATATGCAATTTGAACGAAATATGCAATTTGAACCCTTTTTTTTTCCAACGGATTGAAACGAAATTTGAGCACAGATCTATAATTAATATTAGCAAACGTCATAACAATTTTTATTTATCTAAGCCAAAGAGTTTAGGAGATATAATTGTTACAAGTATGCGACTATACAGACCGACAGACAGTCAATCCTTTGACGGATTTGGCCCAAAATTTAATACGGACCTACATTCATGATGATAAAACTGTGTGCCAAATGTTATTCATCTAGCTATTCAAGTTTTTGAGTTATAGTGTTCGCATGACTTCGGACATACATACATACAGACAGACTTCCCTTTAACGGATTTTGTCCAAAATTTGATAGAAACCTACAAATTATGTTTAAAGACCACATACCAAATTTAATCCCCGTAGCTCTAACAGTTTTCGAGTTATCGTGTTCACAGACACACACACAGACACACATACAGACACACACACAGACACACACACAGACAGACATAATTCCAAAATTGTGTTTTTCGGACTCAGGGTGATCTAAAACGTGGAGATTCGTCAAAATCTCGAGTTCGAATTTTTTGACGATTACAATACTTTCTCTTTGTATACTTCGTATACGAGAAAGTAAAAATGAGGAGCTTAATCCCAAGAACTTAGTTGGAACAGTTACGTATGGCGGTAGAGGTGTCCTTGTGTGGGGGTGCATGTCAGCATCAGGCCTAGGTAATTTGGTATTTTTTGATGGTATAATGAATCATGCTCTTTATTTAAATATTTTAAAAGACAATTTAAAATTATCAGCCCAAAATTTGGGTATTGGAAACAATTTTTTTTTATCAAGATAACGATCCTATGCACACGGCTCTCAACGTTCGCCTCTGGTGTCTCTATAATTGTCCACAAAATTTGAAAACACCACCTCAGTCGCCAGATTTAAACCCAATAGAACATATTTGGAGAGAACTGGAGGTTAGAGTACGAAAACACGACATTTAAACGAAAAGAGAACTAAAAACAGTAATGGTGGAAGAATGGATGAACATTCATGCAGAAATTAAAAAAAAAAAAAACTAGTGAAATCTATTCCCAAGCGCTTAAAAGCTGTAGTGGATGCTAAAGGATATCCTACTAAATATTAATTTAACGAAAAATTATAATATTTACTAATTTGTAGAGATTTTTTTAAAGTGTACGAAGACTTTTGTGAGATAAAATTTTTGTTACTTTTTGATTATTGATTTCTTAAAAATAAAGTTTTATTACGTTTTAAATATATTTCATGTAGTTTTGTTAAGAATAGATTATAGATCTTATTATTAAATACCTATTCTGAAATATTAATTTTAATTCAAGTATAGAGCCCTATTTCATTGAAAATCGTAAGTGTACGAAAACTTTTGGGAGCCACTGTATAAGGATCATAATTGGCTTTGTGAACGCGCTATTTTAGCTCCTAAGAATGGAAATGCTAATAAAATAAATGAGATTATCCTTAAAAATTTACCATTAAATTCTATTGCATACAAATCTGTTGACGCTGTGATGGATAAGTAGCAGGCTGTATACTACCCAACAGAATTTTTGAATTATTTGAATCCACCTGGAATGCCATTACACATGTTGAATCTAAAAGTTGGTTCGTTGGTCGTTGGTTGAACCCTATAACTCAGAAACTTGAATAGCTAAAGGGATAAAATTTGGTACACAGTTTTATCATCATGAATGTAGGATCGTATGAAATTTTTGTCCCAGTCCGTCGAAGGGTTGACTGTCTGTCGGGCTATATAATCGCATACTTGTAAAAATTATATCTCATAAGCCCTTTGACTTAGATAAATAAAAGTTGGTATCACGTATGCTAACATTCCTCAAGTAAGTATGGTTGGCGTTTGACCTTGACGATCTATGAAGGAAATTGTAACGAGCCGTACTTCGGAAATTATGGCAACCCCTGAATCCGAAGTTTGTTCTGACATTCTCCAGATGGAAGGTATGGTGAAATCTTGCATGATATTAGTAGTAAGATTTCGTAGTCAAAAACGTTAAATAAAGTTCTGGTACCTAAATTGAGAACATACGCAATTCTTTTTGCAAAATATTAAGTATCAGGAATTCATGAATTTGATACGTTTCATTGTAAATCACCATTCATAATTTTTTTCTCAAAATAACCAGGCCTTGGTTAAATACCCCAAGAATATTCACCTACCCACTGGGTGTTTACACAACCCACATTGCTGGTCATAAACGAGAAAGTTTCGGGGTGGCCACTCCCGCTGGTTAAATATGTGGTAAATGATATCATATTCTAAATCATAAAAAAGTTTAATTAAAATACTTGATTATTAATAATAAAAAATTAAAATATAGTGTATTACCCTATAATTGAAAGTACCTAAATAAAAACTAGATTATTGACGCAAAATTCGAAAATATAGGAAAAAATAAATATTTACATTCAATATTATAAAATACTTCAAGAAAATTGTAATAATTAACTCTTCAAAGCCTTCTGAAAAATCTTCTGTTTTAGGACTCCACTGACATGACGGAATTGGAATCGATATATTAGTACTGTCCTCTTCTAATTCAGAATTTGAAGATTCATAACTATCTAAAGAACTCTAATAATTTATTGCTTTATCACTATCGTCGGAAAAATCCATAGATTTGTCATTTAAAAATTTACATATTTCCTCCTCGGAAAGTTAACGCGTTCTTTAAGCAATAACTGCAAAAATAAAACAGAGAGGCATAAAGACCCTTGACTGAATATCTCCCATAAAATCCCAACCCAAGCGAGAGGAGAAACTATAAACCAATCACTCCAAAATGAGTTAAAGAGCTCTTTAACACATGCTTCTTATTACACTCGCCAGCACGTGTTTCTGTTTATTCTCAAAAATCAAATAATTCTAACAGAATGATTAGCAGACACGTGGCCGACTACAATCTGACCTCGAAGAGAGAAATACTAATGTACGGGACCAATATTTTGAAAGAAACATGGAATAGTAACGCCATCTGGTAGAAAAAATTTTGTCCCAAAAGCCAAACGCATATGTGCGGCTCTCGGCCCACAGCAGCAATTTCGCCTTAACGCAAGGATGCGGCTCTGGGCCCTGAGATGAGTAGCTGAAACGCACATATGCGGCGCTCGTGCTGAAGGGGTTAAAGTGGGAACTTCAAAGAATATTTACATATATGCTCCAAGCGGCGAGACTAAAAATGTCGTTCATCCGAAAGCTCTAGAATAGTCATGTAAGGCTTTTATTCATTTTAAAAATTTATTTTCATTTGTAAAGAAATCTTTGCACATTCTATCGTAGTGCTCGACTTAAACAAAGAATAAATGATTATTTTAATTTTTGTAATCAGTGATTGTCTGATATTTCTGTGTAATTTCAATCCAACTCGAATGACTTTTTAAACTTTATAGTTAAAAATTGGGTTTGATTAGCTGTTGTACCCACAGTTCCGCTCACATTTGAAGGGTGAGTGGATGAAGGAGGTATGTAACATTTTTGTTCAAATTGAGTTATTGTCAGGTTCAACTCACTAGAAGCACTTGTAAGCTAGATACTAGTGTAATGAAGGAGGTATGTGTTGGCCTGTTTTTCGGTACTTATGGCAGCTCTCTAGAAGCACTTGTAAGCTAGATACTAGTGTAATGAAGGAGGTATGTGACAACAACAAAGTACAGTAGACTCTCGAATAACCAGGATGGTCGGGAAATGCTTCGTCCCGGATAATCCAATTTATGGAAATTTTGATGAAAAATTTTGGAAAAATGATAGAAAATGTAAAATTATTATACAATAAGACATTAATAGTTTAATAAAAAAAGAAAAAGAATTAACAAGAAATTTTAATGTTATATATATTTATAATTCGTACAATTAAAATGAAAAACAGAGATGTAGTTTTCCTCACTGTTTTGTGAAGAATGAAATGATAGAAGTCTGTTTTTGTTTTTCATTTACACTTTAACGAATTATACTACGCAGATTTCTCTATATCATTTTTTCTGCAGGTATGCTTTCATCTTCTTGCTCCAAGTAATTAAGTAACGCCTCAGTGTGCAGTAATGTGTCACCGTGACTTAATTTTTGCTGATTTACAAGATTTTCCTCATCACTTTCAGGACATTCTTCGAAATTCCTTGTTTCTTCTGAACCACAAGTTACACGGGACACAATATCATCGTCACTTAAAACTTCGCAACATCCCAATGCCGAATCTTCGTTAATCTATTGTTCCACTGCTTCTTCATCCACATTTTCGGAACAGTCTAACTGGAGTCTGGGTGGACTCAAGGTCGGCTGGACGAGTCCAATACAATAGGAAGGGTTGAGAAGAATGCGGTCTTTCCGCACATTCCAACGGCCGCAATCTGCGCTTCCTTTTTTGGGGGGTCGTCGCGGATAATCCGATCCCGGTTAATCGAGAGTCTACTGTATATTTCTGATGAATAAAGGAGGTATGTAATGTAAAATACCACATACCTCCTTCTTCCACTTAATCATTTGGACAGGCTCCTGCTCAGGCCAAAATAAAATGTTTTTTGATGATTTATTTATATCAATATCTTGTACAAAAAGGTTAATTTAAGACAATCGACCACAAGTTCCCAGAAGTAGGCCATTCATGCTTAGATTCGGATGGGGAATTTGGCCGAATAGAGAAATATTTAAGGAAATACCAGACTATTTGTACTCCTCAACAATATCGTGAAATCATTGCCTCATATGGTAAAAAAATATGGTTATTGATATTGTAACAAAGTTGGCTTGTGGGTGTATATGAATGCAATCCGAAGAGCAGGATTTAAAAAAATAAAGCTCTTTATTTTACAAATATTCTAGGAAAAGAAACGTAGCAGAAGTATTAAAACAGCACTTGTAAAAATTCACAGCAGAGATTACCAATAAATCTCAACACAGCGCTCAAAGGTTTCTTAACAGCTCACCAGCTTGCTTGCTGATCAAAATCCAACTCACTCTTCTTGGCTTGAGAGCTTGCTTTTATACTATTTCAACAGGAAGTGAATTCATTACGTAGGAAGTGACGTAATCTCCAGAAAGTTCATAAAGCGAGTAGAAATAGGTTGAAAGTTCGAGGTTCTAGAAAATTCCTTCTGTCGCCAACTTCGTCGCCCAAATGGTCGCCAAGTTTGTCGCCAAGATTAGCATCTCAGAGAAACAACTTTATAGCTTTGTAAGAATATGGAACACCGTTTCAGAGATACGGAGGATCTCCCCAAAAGATGAAACTTTTTAACCGGAAAAAAGATCTCTTTAATGAAAAAGTATATTTCAGAGATGGAATTAAATGATTCGTGCGGACACTTTTGTGTCATACCTTTCAAAGAGAAATTTGATCGTTACACTCCCTTTAGAGAGGTAAATATTCATAAAGATATGAAAAAGAAATCTTCGACATTCTAAGACTCTTCAGGAAAACTGGCACACTGTCTAAGGAAAAAGTTGAAAACCTTAAGGAACATTCAGGTTTAAGAACATTGTGCTTCATTCCAAACCAACACAAGTGGTTCTGTGAGCAGGTTTGCATGAAAATCGGGTTAATGAGATAATATGAACAATAATTTTATTGAAAGCTTCTTGCGTAATACAAACTGTTACTTTTATTAAAATAAGAACAAGTTTCTTCATATGTTATTTTGATATGTTATATAATAGAATAAAATTATTTTCTAATGTACAAACAATACTTATATAAAACAATATTTTTTATTGCACGGTCATAACCCCATACATTTCATGAAATTGTAAAAAAATGCAAATTTTGTGAGTAGAAGAAGGTGGTATGTACAATATATATATTATTTTTTAAACTCATATTAATACAAAATTCATACTGAATAAAATTTTTACCACTTATAGGAATAGTATATTTTACTAAGAACTTAAGAAATATTATCAAAGAAGTACCACAATGACAGCTTTAAGGCTAAATATCTCAGAACACTTGCTGTTACATACCCCCTTCATCCACTCACCCCTTCATTTATCTATTCTGTGTGCATGAAGAACAAGAACAAACATTCTATTTTGACGCATACATATAACGTATTCGTGGTTGTAGTCGTTGAAAATAAACAGGCCGAGCAAATAACTACCTCTTATTTTATTATCAATAGGAGAGTGGTGGATATACGTGCATCTCCGTTTAAGTTACAAGCGAAAGTGAACAGCAAAATCCCTGTATTCTGTCGGATAAGGGAATAACATATTGACACGTGATCAAAGTGAAGGGAATATTGGGTATTTTTAATAAGTTACGTAGGCGTTTCAGGGAAAAAGTCTGGTGCCAAAGAGAAGCCGTCATGATTTTCTGTGGGCACGTGAAAGAGATTAAATATTCTTTTAGTAATAAATATGCCAAAATGAGAGATTTAATATACCTCCATCGCGGGAAAAGAACGAAACTGGAGTTTTAGAAAAGTGATTTTGGAATACATTAAGATTTTAAAATATATAATACTATAATTTGAAATAAAATTAAGTGAGATTATTACATACATGTACTTTCGCGTTGTTATATTCAATTCTTAAGAGTATTTTGCGGTTTAAGAGGAACAAATAAATGCGGCCAGAGCCGATGCAGTGCACCCACAAAATCATATGAAACGAAGAAATGGAGCAATCGTCGACAAGGAATATGTAGGTATTCGATGAAAGACGTTGCAAGACGTAGAACATCTATCCTATTAAAATTCGAAGGTAAACAAACATATGTATCTATGTCCTTTTATCTTCCCACGAACCACTGAATCCTGAAACTAGTCGTAAGTACCAAAAGATGGAAAATAATACAAGGAATCCATTTCGACTATTTAAATTCCGAAATTTTAATTAGTTAAGAAGATATTAAATAAAAGCGTCAACATGAATGAATTGACGTGCTGGCTATTAGCAGCATGGTGAATTCATTCACGGCGGATTCTTTTTCTCCCCCTATTATTAGTTTTCGCATCCGGTGTTGCATTTTTTTTTGTTTATTTAACGGAAGTTGGTAGTTCTTTTTGAGCGAGCTTCTGTGTTTGGATTTATTAACAATGGAAAAAAATCGTTTTCATGCTTTTTTTCTTTCTTTTTTGCATTAAAGTGTTTAACTTCGTAACGTTTGTTAGGGAAAGTAAGTGACAATATTTGTTGATTGTAGAGTGAAACGGAGGCGGGGCATATGAAAATATATGGATCCAAAGGTCTCACGTGACCTTACTTCTCTCCGCCCGGGAATATCCTATTATTCGTGATAGCCCGTGCAACGCCGGGTCACACAGCTAGTATCTATATAATTTCAGACAGGGTTCCCAGATGAAAATAGCAAAATAAGGCCAAATTTGACAAATTGATTGAAGAACTCATTTGCTATTAGAAAAAAGGGTATCCTTCATGAAAATGAATCCCACTTGATAGGCATATGTGCAATGCTCTATTATTAAACTAAAATTGAAGTGAAAGAAATTCCTTGAACATCCTTGTTCTTTTCAGGAGCTACTTCGTTCGACGGTTCATTATATGTCATTTGAAATGTGTGCTTCAAATGATATATACTGAATTTATTAAAAAAACTATAGAATATGTAATAAAAAATTGTTCTAAAAATCACTGACGAAAATAAAGCCAAAAATGAATTTAAGGCGTAATGAAAATTCATAAGGGCAAAGGGCTTCGAAAAAAGGCCAAAATTCCATAATTTGGCCTTAAAAAGGCCAATATGACAACCCTGATTTCCGACATTTTCTCTGTAATTAGTAGAATCTGAGGCTACAGCGCCATCTTTTGGTGATACTTGGCACTAACACAAGGAAGTGTACGAATTAAATATTCCCGGTCTCATTCATTTTCTTAAGCCTATATGCTTGCATTTGTCTCATCGTTTTGATTCAAGTCGCGCATCAATGGAATTTCTGTATTTGAGCAAGCGTGTAAAACTAAAATTGTGCAATTCAATTCTCAAAAACCATGTAAATCCAGGATTAGATGGATATTTTTCACAGCAGTGTCTCTGAAAGTGTTATCAAAGCATTTACATTAAATTACTTTCATTATTCTGCTTTGTTTTGCATAAATTTATGAAGTTTTTAAGCATTTCTCTAAAACAGTGTTTCTCAAATTATGGATCGTGACTCTAAATAGAATCGCTTAGTAAAACCATATGCGCGTTTAACAAGTTATAAATCCGCCCTATTTTTACATATTAGTAATCAAAAATAACTAAAAAAGCATCTAATTTAAGACTTTCCATTAAAATTAACAGCAAAAAATTCTATTTCTTGAACCCTCACTTTTGACTTCGATAAATAAATTTAAAGTCCGCATTTAATATTCACCAAGGGATTTCGAGACTACCACTTTTGGACGCTTTTACACTGGAAAGGGGGTGTCAGGCAATGAGTCATATGAGCGCATTTCCGGAGTTCTTTGTTACATCACGCTCAGTAAAATGTAAATATCACCCTTCCATTCTTTACTTTTTCCCTATTTTGATGAAAACAACTCCCCCCGGCGCATGCGCAAAAGTGCAGAGGGTTTCAAAATCCGTTGCTCTACAATACTAATCTTTCGGACGCCACAGAACTTCCGACTACGGATAAATCTTTTTTGGCTACAAAAAACAGACGTCGTTTGCAGACGAATTTTTTTATTAGTATTGTTTTTGCAGGAAATTAATCCATTAGCCAATATTTATCTATTCATAAAGACTCTTTCAGTAATCCACCAACCAACAGACGCCTCGAGGAAGCGGTTGTCGGTGATTGGCCTAAGATGATGAAATTCAAAGCTTTATAACTTGGTAAATTTTGATCTAGTCGTACTTAAAATCGAGTCTATCTTCCGACCCGGTTTTTTCCTCCTGTTTTTGGATTTTTAAAAAATAACCGGTTTAAACCGGGGCAAAAAAATAACTGGAAAAACCGGTTAACCGAAACAAAAAACCGGATTTCGTTTTAAACCGGTAGGTTTTTCCCATCTACGCCACCTGTCTGAAAAAAAACTATTTTATTTGCTCTCTCATTTAAAACCCTTTCGCGTTCACTGGTTTCGCAGTGAAACCGCACACTGAGCATTTTTTTACTGCGCATGGGCGACACGTAGCGTAATTATTCTTTCATAACTTAAGAGCCAGATATATAGGGCAACTTATATAAAAATTCCAGTTCGATACCTTTAGTATTCGAAAAGATATCGGCATTAAAAGATCTAAATTGTTTTCGATCTCTAAGAGAAACAAAATGATGAGGGTTCTTGCACAAATTGATATTTTTTAAAATTGAATATTCGAAAGTCATATTGAATTTATGAAGGTTGAATATCCTGAATACTCACGCATACTTATCAATTAAATACATTGTTTAAATTGCATTTCGATAATAACCTGTTCGGAGGAAAAATAGCCCGTTACCGTTCATTGGTTTCACTATGAAACCAGAAATTTCATGAAAATAAAAAATGCATTTTTCCCTTTCATATTTATGATCAGCTACATGTGTAAATCTCATTTTTGAAATAAATATAGTAATTTTCAAAACGAAACATGCAGCGAACTTGAAAGGGATAAAAAACCGCAGTTGTAACATTATTATTTTTTTTTACTTTCTCGTGTACGAAGTATACAAAGAGAAAGTATTGTAATCGTCAAAAAATTCGAACTCGAGATTTCGACGAATCTCCACGTTTTAGACCTCCCCGAGTCCGAAAAACACAAGTTTAGAATTATGTCTGTCTGTGAACACGATAGCTCGAAAACTATTAGAGCTACGGGGATGGAATTTGGTATGTGGTCTTGACACATAATTTGTAGGTTTCTGTCAAATTTTGGATAAAATCCGTCAACGGGAAGTCTGTCTGTCTGTATGTCCGAGGTCATGTGAACACTACAACTCAAAAACTTAAATAGCTAGATGAATAAAATTTGGTACACAGTTTTATCGTCATGGATGTAGGTCCGTATAAAAGTTTGGGCCAAATCTGTCAACGGGCTGATTGTCTGTCGGTCTGTATAATCGCAGACTTGTAAAAATTATATCTCATAAGCCCTTTGACTTAGATAAATAAAACTTGGTATCACTTATGCTAACATAAATTATAGATCTGTGCCCAAATTTCGTTCAAATTGGTTAAAAAACAGGTGTTCAAATTGCATATTTAGTTCAAAACGCACATTGCAAGTGTGTGTTGGCGAGAGTCAGAGCGAGAGAAGCATACAAAGAGAAAGTATTGCAATCGTCAAAAAATTCGAACTCGAGATTTTGACGAATCTCCACGTTTTAGACCTCCCTGAGTCCGAAAAACACAATTTTAGAATTATGTCTGTGAACACGATTACTCGAAAACTATTAGAGCTACGGGGATGAAATTTAGTATGTGGTGTTTAAACCTAATTTGTAGGTTTCTATCAAATTTGGGACAAAATCCGTCAACGGGAAGTCTGTCTGTCTGTATGTCCAATGTCATATGAACACTATAACTCAAAAACTTGAATAGCTAGATGCATAAAATTTGGTACACAGTTTTATCGTCATGAATGTAGGTCTGTATAAAAGTTTGGGTCTACCAACCTATTTACCTACCAACTGGGTGTTTTCCCCCACATTATTGGTCGTATGCGAGAAAGTTTCGGGGAGACTACTCCCGCCGGTTTTATTAATTTTTGAACTGGGTCCAATGATTTATGACACTGTATAGTTTATCTTTACCATATTTTACTTTGTTTATTAGTTTTTGTTTCTATTTAGAGTAAGAATACTCCGAGAGAGTTTAGAATGAGATCTTGAAAAAATCGAAGAAATGCAATTTTCAGCAGCTATTAGAATAATACTCGATGAATAAGCAGGTTACAAACGATCTGTTTTTAGAATTTTTCGTCATGATATAAATTATTTTGAGATACCTCACCTAATTTTATAAAATGTGTCTTCTTACACGATTAAAATATTCTTTTCTCTGAAATAACTTGAATGGATATCTCATATATTAATAGCACTAATAGATTTTTAAAGCAATGCTTAACATTTAAATTTTTTAAATTAAAAAATGAAGAATATGGGTTTAATATTTCGAGAGTAAATTATAAAATTTAATTAAGAATATTTAATTTCAAATCTTTTTCATAGAAAAACGACCCTCAGAATTAACTTTTTTAAAACTTCACGTAATTAACTAAAGGATAAATCTACGAATGAACATGAATATTTATAAAATCTTTTTGAGAAATTTATCATACCATGTTTTCTCAAATTTCGTGCCTTAAAATAAGAGATCAGATTTCAAAATCAAAATTAAGCAAATATTTTAATCTCTAAGAATGGAATATAAAAACAAAATGCTGAAATTGTTGACAAAATCAACACTGATAAAAGATCAGAACAAAACACTTCTAATCG
>BGPR01000198.1:41729-61262 GCA_013235015.1 Araneus ventricosus
TAATAATACAACTATATATTAAATTTCATCCTTTCAACTAATTATGACTTTCAGGTTACGGTTTCCCAGGATGGGCAAATAGACAGACTTCCCATAAAGCCATTTTGTCCAAAAATGTTACAGAAATCTGCAATTTTAGGGGAAAGACATCGTACCAAATTTCACCCGCCTAGTTTACTACGCTTTTGAGTTGTCATGTTTACAGACAGATGGACGTAATACCATAAATGATATTTTTGGATTTAGGTGGATACAAAACATGGAGACACGTGAAAATCTCAAAGTTATTGTTTTTGACTGTTATAATAGTTTGTTATTGTATGTTGAATCAGTAGTTTGAAGGAAATAAACGTGGAAAAATTGAGTCATACAACGTGCATGTGGCGCTAAAGGTTCAAAATTTTCGTGTATTCCTTTTATTTTAAATAATTCAGTCGTTTCCTCAGGATGGGAAAATAGACAGACTTCCCATAAAGCCATTTTGCCCAAAAATGTTAGAGGAATCTGCAATTTTAGGGGGAAGGCATAGTACTGAGTTTCATCCGCCCAACTTATTACGCTTTTGAGTTGTCGTGTTTACAGACAGATAGACGTAATTCCATAAATGATATTTTTGGATTTAGGTGGATACAAAACATGAAGACACGTGGAAATCTCAAAGTTGTTGTTTTTTACTGTTATAATAGTTTGTCTTTGTATGTTGAATCAGTAGTTTGAAGGAAATAAACGTGGAAAAATTGAGTCATACAACGTGCATGTGGCGCTAAAGGTTCAAGATTTTCGTGCATTCCTTTTATTTTAAAAAAACCAGTCCTGTTTCCTTTTAATAGTTTATTTGGCAATCACGAATATCACACAACATTTAGAAAATAATAACATTTTAAATCTCCCAATTCGGCGATTTCATGCCTGGGCCTAACTCATCCATGTTCTTATCCAGACTGAATGAATTCCCCATCGGATAGGGAAGATTCGAACTAAAAAATTCCCTTTCTAGGTATTACTGTGGCCCAAGTTGTTGCCACTGTGCACAAAACGTATGCTATCACATAGACGCTTAATGTTAGCTGTCAAAAGAGGAACGAAAGCCAATAAATAAAACATTCACATAAAGAATCTCAAATAAAAGGTTGGCAAAGAAACAATTAATAGGAGTCTAATTTTTTGTTTACTAGAGTAAATAGTGTTGGGGGCCGTTCACATAAAAGACTTACGAAAGATACCCTTTCTTTATTGAAAACTATAATTAAACAAGTAAGAAGTTAAGCAGAACGAACTGTCTACGAAGAAACAATATTCTAACACCACTACACGAGTTGACTGATCCATGACTTGACTGGACATTAATCCAAAGAGTAGAGCATCGTATTACAGTATCCTTACCACGTCATTTTACATCAGGACCACAAAGACAGTACTACAGTAAAACCAAGTAGAGCTTATAAACTTGCTGTGGCGTAAAATACGTCATAGTCAGCTGACGTAGGAATTCGGAACACTCTGACTGCTTGGAAGCAAATCCATTTTCTGATGCTTCCAGCGATTTTCGCAAGCTAATGAGTTTACTTAGTACTTTTAAAAAGTTGAATCATATTCTACTAATAAAGCCTTGCATGTAAATAGCAATTCGCTTGTTTCAACGGTATTTGAAGATATTTTCAAACGCTGAAACATATGTGGCAATACGTGGATTAGAACCTGGAATCTTTAGGTTTTGAGTCAAGTTTGCTAGCCACTAGACAAAAGGAATCCCCCCTGTCCGGAAGTGGATACCGGCTTATAAACATCACATAATAGAACCATGTACTACCGGAGCATCCCCCAGCTTGTTTGGTGTAATTTGAATATCAAGGAAGCGATAAGTGTGCTCTGTGCATATGCGCAGATTGCTGCCCCAATTGTTTGTGCGCAGGCACGTCCAGTCTTTGTGCTATGAAATGGTCATAGACTTTGTACTGTGAAATGGTTATAGACTTTGTGCTATGAAATGTTCATAGACTTTTGAATTTGGGAGAGCTGGGTGTAGAAGTTGAAATGCTACCATTTGTGGGATATAGTAGTAGATGGAATTGATGCGATTTTTAGTGCTGTCATCTAGTAGTGGAACTGAAAGTAGTTGTTGCGTGTTCTTCCAGGTCACCACTGTGGGAGTATGTAGATTAGAATGCTAACCACTAGACAGAAGGAATTCTCCCTGTCCGGAGATGGATGCCGACTTAAAAACATCAGAGAACAAGACGGAGAACGATGCACTACACATATTATATTAATAAAGCCTTGCATGTAAATAGCAATTCGCTTGGTTGAACGGTATTTGGTGATGTTTTCAAACGTTGAAACATATGTGGCAGTACGTGGGTTAGAACCTGGAATCTTTGGGTTTTGAATCAAGTTTGCTAACCACTAGACAAAAGGAATTTCCCTGTCCCCCCGGCGGTGGATACCGGCTTATAAACATCACAGAATAAGACGGAGCATCTCCCAGCTTGTTTGATATTATTTGAATATCAAGGAAGCGATAAGTGTGCTGCGTGCATATGCGCAGATTTCTGCCCCGATTGTTTGTGCGCAGGAACGTTGAGGCTTTGTGCTATGAAATGGTCATAGACTTTTGAATTTGGAAGAGAAGTTGAAATGCTACCATCTGTTGGATATAGTAGTAGATGGAATTGATGTGATTTTTGGTGCTGCCATCTGGTAGTGGGACTGAAAGTAGGTGTTGCGTGTTCATCCGGGTCACCACTGTGGCAGTACGTAGATTAGAACCTGAGTCCTTTGGGTTTTGAGTCAAGTATGCTAACCACTAGACAAAAAGAATCTCCCTGTTCGGAGGTGGATAGCGGCTTATAAACATCAGAGAATAAGGGGTCTATTCCGGTACCCCCCGGTTGGCTTGGGAGACGTCACTTTTCCCGGCCGTTAACAACGGAAAAAGTGACTTCTCACAACCCAACCGGGGGTACGAGAAGAGACCCGTAAGACGGAGAACGATGCACTACACATATTATATTAATAAACCCTTGCATGTAAATAGCAATTCGCTTGGTTCAACGGTATTTGATGATGTTTTCAAACGTTGCATCTAAATAGTAATTCAAAAAATTCGGTAATCAGAGGGTTAATTGTTGGCAACAAATAGTTTCTGGATTCGAACCCTTCTTCAAATTGCCGATTCAATTCTTGCACGAGAAAGTAAAAGTTGAGCAGTCGCACAGTATGATTTTAGTTCAGTTCAGCTATATTTACGTCCCTTTTTGCAGCAACATGAGGGCTCTTTTGGAACGTGCCTCGTAATTTGGAACCGCGGTCAGATGACTAGGACGACACCTGAGCCGGCAGCCCCCTCTCCAAATTCCACGCCACACCAGAGGGTTAGCGTGCACCAGACCCGCTTACACGGCGGTTCTTCGATAGAATCGGGCATAGGACTGAATTATGATTAAATTTACAGTTAAAAATATTAATTTTGCATTATTTGTAATTTTATACTAAGCATAAACTCTTACCTATTCATACGCATAAATTATACAGGATAAAAAAGAATGACTTTTTTTGTTCCTTTAATAAAACATTCTTCGCAATATGTTTCAGAAATGCTCAAATATCCTTTGTAATTTGAAATTTTTTAATTAGTTTTCGTGTATAGATCGATTTTAAAATTTTTTGTTTGAAAAAATGATGCTCCTTTTTTTATTCCAGATATTAGTTTTTACCCAAATTCTTCTCTTTTAATATAAAAACTTAAGAAATTAAGAGCTTAAGAAATTAATGAATGAATAAAAAATTAATCTAAATTGTTTCCTAGGAAATTGCAAAATATAGTTTTTTTAGAGCTTCAGTTCTTTAGTCGTGTACGAATAACAGTTGTGATTTTCTTTTTAATTAAATATCATGCATGTTTTTAATGCGGATTATTTTTCAACGAAATTTAATTTTCTATGCTTTCATAAGAAAGTCAAAATAAATTTTGGATTTAACGAAAGGCTTTTCCTAGAATCCGTGACATTTAAGTCTATGGAAGTTACATTTAAAGCTCTTACGCATTTATAGTTCAACAACGATTCCGAGACTACCACTTTTGGACGATTTTACACCGGAAAGGGGTGTCAGGCAATGAGTCATATGAGCGCATTTCCGGAGTTCTTTGTTAGATCACGTTCAGTAAAATGTAAACATCACCCTTCCATTCTTCACTTTCCCCCTATTTTGATGAAAATAACTACGCCCGGCGCATGCGCAAAAGCGCGAAGGGTTTCCAAATCGAAGCCGTTGTTAAACAGTACCAATATTTCATGTTTTCAAAAGTGATTCCAAGTAGATTTTTGTATATTTATGTGAATATCTAAGCTTATAAAAGGCAATGTTTGTGTGCGTGCGTGCTTGCGCGCGATGTCCACACGAATCTACCGCACTTACAGCCATGAAATTCGGCACAGAGGTAGTCGTAAAGGTGACGCAATGCACCTTGAAGCCGGAATTTTAAAATTCAATCTAGAAAATTTTTTATTTAATGTTTTGTGTTGTTTTGGGTCATTTTTGGCACGTTTACGGGTGTTGTTTCTTTTCTAATGATCGTTGAAAAGCAATCCATGTACCATCGGATAGAACAAACAATTTTCTTTCTAATGAAGTTTGCTTTGAGCTTCAAACGTAATTTACTGAATTTTGAAAATTTAAAAAAAAAGTTAGTTTTGCCAGCGAAATTTAATTTCTGTTTTTAAATTTGCTGCATCCAACGTTCTAATAACACTATTATTTTCAATTTTTTTCAGCTTACAACTGGAACGGTTCTGTGGTATTTAAAACAAGAACGGTTAAAATATCTTTTCCCGTTTTTTTAAATTAATTGTTTCCTGGTCAGTTGAAAGATATTTTTATCTACCGAGCTCCCTCCCGCGACACTTTAATAAGAGAAAAAAAACATTCTTTAATAATTACAGTACAACCCCGGTAATACGAACACCCTTTTTTTAATTTTCTTAAAACATTTTACTGACAAATGAAGGAAAAACAACAGTTACGAATCAGATACAAAGCTAATGTTTATTCCTAACTTAAACGAAGTATTTGAAGAAGTCTTTAAGAATGAATACAGCACCTTAATTAGTAGAAACAAACTCAGAAGTCTTCTTTTTACCCTCAACTTGTCTGCCACTGTATTATGCGAATCGCCGCGTGCTCTTTCCGTACGCTTTCGCAGAGCACCCAGAGACAATACTCAACTGCATTTTTCATATCAAGATTATTTTACCGAATTTCCTGGATAATCCGGAATACGAACAGAGGTCAGCCCCAATTAGTTCGGGTTCCCGGAGTTCCACTGTAAATATTGAATGAATAAATCATTGCGTGTTTAAAATCAGATAGGCTTTGTCATAAATTTTATCTAGCACTAGCAGCACGCACACGGCGTTGCCCATGGAATTCGGACTTTAACAAAATGAAAAAAAAAATAATATATAAATAAATAAAAATAAAAATGCCCACAATTACATGAAAAAGTTTTGAAAAAAATTAAATCAAAAGATACATATTATTTGATTTTCTTGCTTATTTTTTTCGCGCCACAGTACAGAGTACGTTAATCCAAAACAAGATTACAAAATTGGAACGTGAAAATGATTATTATAGGGGAAGGTGGTGTACCTTGGAAATAAGTTTACCTTGAACCTATGCCGATTTTAGCGCCATCTGTATAGATGTATAGAAAATGTTATATGTATTTTGTACACTTGCCACCAGAGGTCCCAGTGTACCTGAACTTATTTGTCAAGGTGCTCATTTGAATGAATGAATCCTGAAAAAGGAAATTGACCCATCAAAAATAATTTTTTCCCTGTTGAATTTTGTGTTAATAGTTCCTAAACATACATAAATTACTTTATAGTAAAATGCCTAACGTATAAAGCACAGTTTTAGCTATAATAACATGTGTTAGAAATTATGTTAACTCTAAAATCAATTTAGTAGTCAGCCATTTTCCATGAAATGGCCAAGTGGTGTACCTTGGACCATGCCCAAGTGGTGTACCTTGGTGCATGACCACTACATGGTCTACCACTTATGTTGTGGAAAAATGTGATGTAATGTGGAAGTTACCACATCCCGTGTTGACTGGATGATCTGAAAGGCAGCTTCGGAAATTAACATTTGGAATTGACTTGTCTAATTACAATGTTGGTTAAGCCTACTCATATGAATGAAACTGTTGCTGTAATAATTTTATATTCGGTCTAGTCTAAGACCTCATTAAGTAAAAGTGCTCATTAACATTTTTCTGTAGCTAAAATACCAATAAATGTTTATGTTCAAAATATTCGGTTAGATTTTTTAAATCTAAAAATAGCTGGTCCAAGGCACACTACCCATGGTGTATCTTGGTCCTATTTGCACTTTTTTTTAAATTGTAAATAATGCACTGAAATACTTTTTTTTTAAATCTACAAAAATATATGTTGTGTATAAAGGCCTAAAATATGAAAGAAAAATTGTTTTGTTACCTTTCTTTTAGTAATTATCCAATTAAAAATTAAAAAGTAAAAATGGGACCTAGGTACACCACCTTCCCCTACAGCAAGCAAAATATAAAATCGAATCCGAAAATAATAATCGAAGTAATTCATTCAGTTGAAGGTCATGACGTATCCTGCGCACCCGCCAATCAAAATTGCCAGCAACGTTCCGAAGAAGTGCTGCGCGAGGAACTCGCTCGAAAAAAATAACTCTCAGCTGCCCAGAAAGAAATTAATTTAAAAAAACGGGAAAAGATATTTTAACCGTTCTTGTTTTAAATCCGATAGAACCGTTCTAGTTATAAGCTGAAAAAAGTTGAAAATAATAGTGTTATTAGAAAGTCGGATGCAACAAATTTAAAAACAAAACTAACATTACGATTGCAAAACTGACTATTTTTTTTAAATTTCTCAAAATTCAATAAATTAAGTTAGAAGCTCAAAATTAACTTCATTAGAACGGAAATCGTGTGCTCTTTCCGATGATGTATCTATTTTTGTCGTACAATTATTCGAAACTATTCTATTGAGAAAATAGTGCAAAAAATCAACCAAAACAAAGCAAAACATTAAATAAAAAATTTTCTAGATTAAATTTTAAAATTTCGGCTTGGAGGTGCATTCAGTCACCATTACGACTACCTGTGTGCCAAATGTCATGGCTGTAAGTGCGATAGAATCGTCTGGACATCGCAGACAAACACACACGCACGCACACGCACATAAACATTGCCTTTTATAAGTATAGATGGTGCTAGAAGAAGCGCAGAGTTTTCACTTTCTCGTATACGAAATATACGAAGAGAAAGTATTGTAATCGTCAAAAAATTCCAACTCGAGATTTTGACGAATCTCCACGTTTTAGACCTCCCTGAGTCCGGAAAACATAATTTTGGAATTATGTCTGTCTGTGTGTCTGTGAACACGATAACTCGAAAACTATTAGAGCTACGTGTATGAAATTTTGTATATGATCTTGTCACATAATTTTTAGGTTTCTATCGAATTTTGGACAAAATCCGCCGATGGGAAGTCTGTCCGCGTACATGTGAACACTATAACTCAAAAACTTCAATAGCTAGATGGATAAAATTTGGTCTATCTTGGCTCATTGCCCAATTCTTCTCGAATAAAAGTGAATTAATTATGGAGTGTTTTCTTATAATTTTTCTTTCACGCCGAAACATTTTCTCAATAAGAGTTGCATATTTGATTTGCGGTTAGTTTTATTTTGTATATTTCGTAATGCATTTTTTTCTGAGTGGATTTTGCATTATTTTTACTCTGACAGAACGAAAATAGTTGTTAAAAGTAAAGTTATAAAGTAACAAACCAAAATTAGTATCAATTGATTCATCAGTTCTGTTCTTCATGCTTTTTTAATTTCTTAAGCACTCTGCCAATGTGCATGATATTTTCAACTACAACTATCGGTAGTAGATTTGTAACAATCAGATCGGAGATTTTGCTGGCAAGCTAAAAGGCTGCTTAGATGTGTGCAAATCTTTTAGTAACTTACATTAGATAATTGAAATTTGGTATGTGGTCTTCTAATTTATCCACGCGGTGGGAGGGGAAACAGCACCTTTTTGGGGAAGTATACGAGAAAGTTTAGGGGAAGCCACTCCCGCTTGTTTTTCTAACTTTAAGTGTAAAGTTAAAAGTTAATTGCACTGTTCTGAAGATAAATAAACTACAAAAAATTTCTACTACTCGTTCCTCATTAAAATCACTTCTCTATCACTCTGCATTAAAGCAGTGGGAGTGTCTTCCCCTAAACTTTCTGGTATACTCTCTAACATATGTAGAGAAAAAAAATAAACAAAAAGGCACTAAAACGAACAAGCTTCCCTAACGCAGTGGAGAAAAAAAAATAAGCGAAACGTCAAGGTCTTCAACCAAAGAGCGTGGGTACAATTTGGCAGTGAGCCAAGTTCAGGCGGCCTTTTTTGCTTCGTAGAATATTGAAAACAGCGAAAATTCAAATTGAACGTCTTCCTCAAACCGATTGACTCAAAAATTGTACACAAATCAACAATTAAGGTTAGAAGGCTGCATGCAAAATTTTATTTATCTAAGTAATTTTGTTAAGAAGTTACTGAGATCAAAAGTATGCGATTATACAGACCGACGGACCTGTCCCAAAATTTCATACGGACCTACATTCCTGATGATAACACTTTGTACCAAATTTTATCTATCTAGCTATTCAAGTTTTTACTTTCTCATATACGAAGTATACAAAGAGAAAGTATTGCAATCGTCATAAAATTCGAATTTGAGATTTTGATGAATCTCCACGTTTTAGACCTCTCTGAGTCCGAAAAACACAATTTTGGAATTATGTGTGTCTGTGAACACGATAATTCGAAATTTATTAGAACTACTTGGATGGAATTTGGTATGTGATCTTGACACATAATTTGTAGGTTTCTATCAAATTTTAGACAAATTCTGTCAAAGGAAAATCTGTCTATCTGTCCGTGGTCATGTGAACACTATAACTGAAAAACTTGAATAGCAAGGTAGATAAAATTTGGTACACATTTTTATCATCAGGAATGTAGGTTTGTATCAAATTGTGGACCAAATCTGTCAAATGGTTGACTGTCTGTCGGACTGTATAATCGCATACTTGTAAAAATTGTATCTCCTAAACCCTTTGGCTTAGATAAAAAAAATAAAAATTGGTATGACGGTTGCTAGCATTAATTATATATATAACCCTAGAGGTTATAGGCATCAGGGGCATGGAGTGGCGTTAATGCTAACATTAATTATATAACCGCGCCCAAATTTCGTTTCAATCGGTTAAAAAAAAGGCGTTCAAATTGCATATTCAATTTTTTAGCTTGCGTACTGGAAATAATCTTTGCGCATGCGCAAGCTATTCAAAGATAGCGAACGAGGTCATTTTCTCCTGTTTTCTTTTCACTGGCGCACGCCCTCGTATTAACGGAGCTTGCTAGAGTGTGATAGAAAATAAATATTGCTAAGTTTCAATACATACGCATCTCTTTGAATTTGATTCTTCATCTAAATATTTTACAATCTCTATAATTTACAATGAAAAACCTTCCGATATTCATTGCGTTCTGGATTACAGTAGATTCGAATTTTTTATCCGTGCAGGGGGAGGGGAAATAACAAATATTTGAAAAGTATACGAGAAAGTTTAAGGGAGGCCACTCCCGCTGGTTGAGTTATAGTGTTCACATGAACGCGGACAGACAGACTTCCCTTAGACGGATTTTGTCCAAAATTTGATAGAAACCTACAAATTATGTTTAAAGACCACATACTAAATTTCATCCCCGTAGCTCTAATAGTTTTCGAGTAATCGTGTTCACAGACATAATTCCAAAATTGTGTTTTTCGGACTCGGGGAGGACTAAAACGTGGAGATTCGTCAAAATCTCGAGTTCGAATTTTTTGACGATTTCAATATTTTCTCTTTGCATACTCCGTATACGAGTAAATAAAAATGTCCAGTTAGTCCAGATTCGGCTACTATTCTACCTATATATCATTTAATAAGCATGCAAAAAAATTTATTTTCTCATGGGATTCTTAGAAAACCCTTATTAATTGTCTATAAAAGATCAACAGAAAACTAATTTGGAGATGGAATGAAAAATTAAACCACTACTTATATATTAAAAATTAATTTTAATTTCTTAGAATTAAAATTTAAAGAAAGAAAATCTTACCGTTTTCTGTTCTATTATTAACTATTTTCAGATACAGAGTAAGAACATTTAAATCGGAAAAATGCATTATAGGAATATAAGACTTATTTTTAACATTTCTTTTCTACCTTTTTGCATTTTCAACAAACATTTTAATCCAGAAATATAACATTTGATATACAAGACGATAGAAACGATTTGTTTTTAGAATATTCAGTTTTGGGTAAAATGATTGTGAAATATTTTATCTAAACTTAGAAATTGTATCTTAAAACAAAATAAAAACATTTTTCCTCAGAAATTCTGTTGCAAATATTTCTTTAATAAGAATTGTAAAATATTTTTAGAGGATTATTCAATTTTTAGAATATTCTTTATATGAAAGTATGTGAAGAGCTAATGTTTCATATCTTGCTGGTTAAAAAGTTATCAAGTTTTCTTAGAATTCAAACATTTTATTTTCATCAAAATTTCACAATTTTAACTTTTTATGGATAAATCTATGGATTAACAAATATTTATAAAAGCATGCTAGAAAACTATATATAAACTTTTTTTCTGATTTTCCGATACATTGAAACAATAGACAGATTTCAAAAACCGAAAAGTAAACATTTTAATCTATAGGTCTGGCACTTCTTTAACAAAATGCTGAAATAGTAGACAAAATCGATTTTGATTAAAGTTTAGAACAAAACAAAAGTACTCCCACGTGTATATAACGAGCAAGACTAGTAATGAAAATATTTTCGTTCTTAAATAAAATCATTAATATTATTTTTTAAATAGTAGATCAAATTTTTCATAAAAGGATTTAATAAATTTAATGCAATATTTGTAAATAAATTCTCTAATTTTTGGTAATGTTTCAGATTTCCAACAAACCGAAAAAAATGACAACTAACATTCATTGAATCTATCATATTAATGAGCAAGTTACAGATTTCAAAGAAAAACTTTTTTATAATCATAAATAAACTTTTGAAAGCATTTCGAAATTAAATTTTCCTTCAGATCAACTAGATTAAACATATATAATATAATACCTGCAACTTCTCTAATGTTAAAGCGTTTAAAATTTGAAAAAAATTGAAAACCTTCCATTATTTTCTTCGAATGAAGGAGGCAAGGCATCGCTCCTTAAGAATTTCTAATAATCTGGGTAATGAATTCAGTACAACGTATTCGCTAATTGGCCATCCGAAGCACGTACTTTTGCAGAAAAGAGCAAAGTGGCGCTTGCTCTTAGAGCCGATTAAAACCGTGTTTATTGCAATTAGAAATAATTAAAAGGTTAATTAAAGTAAAGATCACAACGTTCTTTTCAATTCAAATTAAACGCGGCTGGAGTGACCCTCAGGCTCATTAAAACATTTTGGCGTTTTGTCTTTCTTTCAAATTCCACTTTAGTGAAAAAAGTAGTAAATATTCCGGCTGACAAACGAACCAAAATGATTTTTATATGGAGAAAACCAGCGGGAGTGGTCTCCCCTAAACTTTCTCGTATACTTCCCAAACAGGTGTCATTTTCCCTCTAACTAGGGTTGCTATACGTCCCGTATACTATTTGTCCCGTTTGCTTCCTAAACTCTGAGTCATTATAATTTTAAAATGAACAGCGCCTATTTTTATGATTATGTGTAAAAGGAAAATGATAACAATTAAAAAAATTGCTGAAGTTCTCAGTTTTTACGCGCGCTGAGGTACCACAACTTTATTTCAAGTTTTTGAGAACGAAATCTTACTTCAGATATCACGCGATTTCACCATACCTTCCATCTGGAGAATGTCAGAACGAAGTTTCGGGTTCAAGGGGTTGCCATAATTTCCGAAGCGCGTCCTAAGCTGCAATTTCCTTCGTAGACCGCCAATGTCAAAAGCCAACTATACTAACTTGAGTAAAATAAGCGAAACGCTCGACAACACACAGTCGCAATGTGCATTTTGAACCAAATATGCAATTTGAACAACTTTTTTTAACGGATTGAAACGAAATTTGAGCACAGATCTATAATTAATATTAGAAAACTTCTTACCAATTTTTATTTATCTATGCCAAAGGGTTTAGGAGATATAAATTTTACAAATATGCGATTATACAAACCGACAGACAGTCACCCCTTTGACGGATTTGGCCCAAAATTTTATAATGACCTACATTCATGATGATAAAACTGTGTACCAAATTTTGTTCATCTAGCTATTCAAGTGTTTGAGTTACAGTGTTCACATGACCGCGGACAGACAGACAGGCAGACTTCCCGTAGACGGATTTTGTCCAAAATTTGATTGAAGCCTACAAAGTATGTTTAAAGACCACATACCAAATTTCATCCGCGTAGCTCTCATAGTTTTCGAGTTATCGTGTTCACAGACAGACATAATTCCAAAATTGTGTTTTTCGGACTCAGGGTGATCTAAAACGTGGAGATTCGTCAAAATCTCGAGTTCGAATTTTTTGACGATTACAATACTTTCTCTTTGTATACTTCGTATACGAGAAAGTAAAAAGATGAGGTAGAATTACAGTACGATTCGGTTAACCGAACTATAAAAGGGGAAAAGACGTTTCAGATAACAGCTTTTTCGGTTAAGCCATGAATTACTAATTTGTATCTAATTATAGTATGTGATTCTGAAATGTTTTGGGTATAAAACGAATTTAAAATTTCTTTGCGTAGGCTATACTTGAGGTTTTTATTAAAGTTAACCCTTTCAATTCCCAGCATATAATTATTCATTCTGAAATTCCGAAATTTGGCAAATGTATTCATTTTGGACCAAATATTTAAGTTAAAAAAACCCCGAAAGATATTTTTTTTTATTATTTTATAAAAACCTCGTGAAATTAAATATTTTAATGTATTTAAATATAATAAGAATGAAATTGTAACTGTAATTTCATTCAAATTATGTTAAAAACAATTTTTATTTTGACTTTTTTTCGCTGAATGAAGCGAAGTTCAACCAGCGGGAGTGGCCTCCCCTAAACTTTCTCGTATACTTCTTAAAAGTTTGTCATTTCCCCTCCCCCTGCGTGGATAAAATATTCGAACCTACTGTAACCCAGAATGCAATGGCTATCAGAAGGTTTTTCATTGCAGATTATAGTGATTGTAAAATATTTAGGTGAGGAATCATATTCAAAGAGATGCGTATGTATTAAAACTTATAGCAATATTTATTTTCTATCACTCTCTAGCAAGCTCCGTTAATGCGAGGGCGTGCGCCAGTGAAAGAAAACAGGAGGAAATAACCTCGTTCGCTATCGCTGATTAGCTTGCGCATGCGCAGAGATTGTTTCCAGTACGCAAGTAAAAAAATTGAATATGCAATTTGAACGCCTTTTTGTGAACCGATTGAAACGAAATTTGGGCACAGATCTATAATTAATGTTAGCAACCGTCATACCAATTTTTATTTATCTAAGCAAAAGGGTTTAGGAGATATAATTTTTACAATTATGCGATTGAACAGTCCGACAGACCATCAACCCTTCGACGGATTTGGTTCAAACTTTGATACGGACCTACATTCATGATGATAAAACTGTGTACCAAATGTTATCTATCTAGCTATTCAAGTTTTTGAGTCATAGTGTTCACATGACCGCGGACAGACAGACTTCCCGTTGATGGATTTTGCCCAAAATTTAATAGAAACCTACAAATTATGTGTTAAGATCACATACCGAACTTCATACCCGTAAATCTAATAGTTTTCGAGTTCTACAGCAGCCTCTGAAAGTGGATCAAATAAACCGTTTTAGCTTTAAGTTTTTTCTAAGGAAATAAAATGTGAAAGTTAGTGCTATTAACCGCTTAAGGACATAACCCGAGTAAACTCGTTCTGAATACTGTAAAACAATTCTGTCCTTAAGCGGTTATAAATAATTTAAAGTTAAATTATCCTGACAGCATTGGTCTACACAAACTAATTTATCAATCTTCGAACCAAGATAGAAAAAAAAAAACGGAATATGAATAGAAGTGAATTTTTGTTTTACATATTTCTAGATCTGATAGTCTTTTTCTTCTACATCTTACCAACATAAAAAGGTACCTCATTGCGAATTGTGAACAGCATTCGAAGTTATTGCTAGTTAATCTGTCTTTGTTGCATCAATTAGAATAAATGTGAATCGTTCCTTTTTTGCAATTCACTAGATTTACTAGACAGATAATAAAATTCACTTGAAATCAGACCATTAATATTCTAAAAAGGAAATATGGATTTTTACAAATTTGGGATATTCAGCCATATCCTTCTACTGTACCTTGTATATTCTTGTCAACTGTATGTTCTTCTACTATTCGAATACTCTTCGTCTTCATTGGAGTTCGGAAATATCCATTTCAATATATATGACAGCCACTTCAAATTACAGCAGGGTTTTAATGGTATGGTAAGGTAAGATAAGGTAAAGTAAGGTGCTTTTGTGGAAAAACCTTATGGACTTCATCGTGAACTGTTCTCATGGATATTTAGAATATTGATGATTTATTTTTCGACATGGACAGGTTTAGTGACATTTATTATAATGTATCTGCTTCTCCTCTTGCTATTTTGTGTCAAATGTATTCATAAATGTGATTAAATGTTATTACCACTAATTTTATATTGTGTTATTGTTATATTATGTTGTTATATTTATACAGTGGTGAATTTAGGATTCGGGTCGGAGGGGGGGGGGGGTGAAGGCATAAAAACTTTGTATCGTCGTGATGAATGTCAAACCTCAAGGATAAAGTAAACCAAAACTCTTTAACTTTGCACACTTGACTCACCTGACAATAAGAATCTTAAAAAACAATACAATACTTTCGATAATTTAATAAAAATTACAATTAAATAACTAACCAAAGCTACAAGTACAAATGGAATGACTACAAAAGTAGAAACTTTTCGAGCCTGTCAAGCTAGAAAGTAATGTTGAAACGTTTTTATTATTTTTTAAAAAGAGGGAAATTAAGAAAAAAACAGTTGTAATGATGTTAAATAAAATCAAGAATTCTGGCTTGGCTCTGTGGGGGTGGAGGCTGTGGCCCGATAGCCCCCCGGATTCGCCACTGTATTTATATTATATTGTTTGTTGTCTTATATAATATTTATTTCGTTGTAATTTTCATGGGTTTCATTGCATTAATATGTTATGTCATTTCTTCTATGATATTTCGGTGTAATATGTTATTTGTTAAAATAATTTAAGTTTTCCTTCCTTCCTTCTGCATAAAGTTTCACACATACCCACCTAACCGACAAGGAGCAGCTGTAGCTCCGAGTTCGGGGGTATGCTGCGGTGTAAGTAAGTAAATAAGGCATCAATCCTTGCAATCTATACGAGAATAAAACCAACGGGAGTGGTCTCTCCTAAAAATGTTCTTGTTAAAAATTGATCAAAGTTAAGATACTTTACTTACGTTCTTCAAACTCAGGAAGTAAGACATAACAACCAATATGAATTGTATTTGATATAAAAAACGAATTAAAAAGGAATATTCTCTAATTTTTCACCCCCCCTCAGGGACTCACCTTCTTTAAGTGAGTACGGGAGTCCCAGCCCCGAGGTACCCAGGGATCTTTCTCTTTTTCTTCTTCTTCCTAACTCAATTGCGTGCGTTGTCAGTATAATTAGTCCATTAAACACATTCTAGTGCATTGCCCGAATTTTGACATTAGTAGACGAAACCATTTTGGTTGTAATAATATATGTTTAAAAGACTTGTTGGGAGAAAGCCCATGTAAAAACTTATTTCTATTTTACGTGGCATTGGGATTTATGAGCTGATTTGAGATTTTCAAGTTGCCCTTTGCTCTTTTACACAAAATAGAAAACTTCTTTCAAACCATGTGTTTGGCGCAGCATGGCAAAAATGGGTTTTGCGCCATTAAACCGTACATCAATCAATCTAATTTTCCGCCCAGAATCACCTTCCTTCGCAGAAAACTGCAAAAGCGTTGCTCTCTTCTTAGGGACGATTGAAATAATCTTTATTAAAACTGAAATGATTAATTAAAATAGTGATGGCAGCGTGCTTTTCAATTTAATTTATTCTCGGTTGTAGTTAGTTACCTTTCAGTCTGGTTAAACAGATATTCGCACTTTTCTTTCTTTAAAAGTCCACGTTTGCAAAAGAAGAAGCAAATGTCAAAAGAAAAATTATCAAAACTTCCCTACGAAACCTCGATCCTTGTTAATGAAATCGAATGTGAATAAAATTGATATTTAATGAAGACATTATTTATTGTTATGCTAACTTCTAGATATCGTCTTAATTTAACTCATAGATCTTAACATCATTAAACTAATTCTTAAGTAAATCATGAACAGTGTTACGACATTCCTAGCCAGTGGCGGTTCGTGTAGTGGCTTGCTCATGTGTGTGGTTCTTAAATTCATATTCATTGAAGATACCCAGGTGTCTTTTATGGTTTTATTGACACACATAACACCACTACGACATATATACAGTGGCTCCCAAAAGTGTTCGTACACTTACGATTTGCAATGAAATAGGGCTCTATCCATGAATTAAAATTAATATTTCGGAATAGGTATTTAATAATAAGTTCTATAAACTGTTCTTAACAAAACTACATGAAATATTTTAAGAACATAGTAAAACTTTATTTTTAAGAAATCAATAATCAAAAAGTAACAAAAATATTATCCCACAAAAGTCTTCGTACACTTAAATATTTTCGGATAAAATCATAACCTAAATTATCGTCTGTCACTATATTTTTATTTTTGCATTGTGTGGGACTTATAAAATCGTTTGGCTTTAATTTTTGCTTGCTTACACCGTAATATTCTATTTATTATTTAAAAATGGTTCGTAGTCGTAAAGAAACAACAATAAGCATTCGAAAATTGATTATTTTTCTTCATAGTAGTGGTAAATCAGTTCGGAATGTCGCTAAATTAGTTAATTTATCCCATTCTACAGGGCAATATGTGATAAAACGCTTTAAAGAAGAAAATCGGATCGAAAACAAGGTAAGAAAAGGTCGACTGGCAAAGTTAACAGAACGTGATCAGAGATTTATAATTAAAAAATTTGTGGAAAATCCCAGTTTGAGTGCCTTAAAAGTTTCTGCAGAATTTAATGAAAAATTTTCTGCTACAATTTCACCTGAAACTGTTCGACGAGTTCTCAGAGCAGCTGGAGTAAATGGGCGTTCTGCCCGTAGAAAATTTTTGTTAGTACGAAAAAAAGGAAACTCATGCTTTCCTTCGCAAAATAAATGTTAAATAAACCCGAAACGTAGTGGAACAATGTCTTATTTGCAGATAAAAGCAAATATAACATTTTTGGTTCCGATGGTATGGAGAAGAAAAAATGAGGAGCTTAATCCCAAGAACTTAGTTGGAACAGTTACGTATGGCGGTAGAGGTGCCCTTGTGTGGGGGTGCATGTCAGCATCAGGAATAGGTAATTTGGTATTTTTTGATGGTATAATGAATCATGCTCTTTATTTAAATATTTTAAAAGACAATTTAAAATTATCAGCCCAAAATTGGGTATTGGAAACAATTTTTTTTTATCAAGATAACGATCCTATGCACACGGCTCTCAACGTTCGCCTCTGGTGTCTCTATAATTGTCCACAAAATTTGAAAACACCACCTCAGTCGCCAGATTTAAACCCAATAGAACATATTTGGAGAGAACTGGAGGTTAGAGTACGAAAACACGACATTAAAACTAAAAGCGAACTAAAAACAGTAATGATGGAAGAATGGATGAACATTGATGCAGAAATTACAATAAAAACTAGTGAAATCTATTCCCAAACGCTTAAAAGCTGTTGTGGATGCTAAAGGATATCCTACTAAATATTAATTTAACGAAAAATTATAATATTTACTAATACGTAGAGATTTTTTTAAAGTGTACGAAGACTTTTGTGAGATAAAGTTTTTGTTACTTTTTGATTTCTTAAAAATAAAGTTTTACTACGTTTTAAAAATATTTCATGTAGTTTTGTTAAGAATAGATTATAGATCTTATTATTAAATACCTATTCTGAAATATTAATTTTAATTCAAGGATAAAGCCCTATTTCATTGAAAATCGTAAGTGTACGAACACTTTTGGGAGCCACTGTATATGCATATACAAAGGCAGAAATCACATGACTTAGAGCCGGATCATATTCTACACCCGCTCGGGGGTGGGGTCAGTAGGAATCTGAAGGTGAATCCCTTCGGGGGTGGGGATGACTGTTCTGCTTTTCCCTTTCTGGGGATTACTGCAGCCAAGTTGCCACAGTTCGTCCGCTCAGGAACAAGCAGTGCTGCAAAAGTTGTATAGACCTATGTTGTCGTTAATTTTGTTCTGATTATTTTGATATACAATGATGGCATACTAAAAATTGATAGTTTTCAGTAATAATAAAAAAAACTGAGGACATTTTTTTATGCTTTTTGGCTACAGCTAAAATTCCAACAAAAATTATTGGTGGCAAACCTCAGATTCGTAATCAGCACCCGAAAAAACAAAGAAACAAAAAATTACAACTCCACCAGAATTGGATTTTAGAAAAAACTACTTATTGTTTAGCAACGGATTCGGAAACTCTCCGCACTTTTGCGCATGCGCGGGGCGGAGTTATTTTCATCAAAATAAGGGGGAATTGAAGAAGGGAAGGGGAGATGTTTTCATTTTACTTAGCGTGATCTAACAAAGAACTCCGGAAATGCGCTCATCTTACTTATTGCCTGACCCCTTTCCGGAGTAAAATCGTCCAAAAGTGCTAATTTCGGAATCCCGTTGCTAAACAGTAACTACTGAGAAAAAGTGAAAGAAAGCCAAATGAGGAAGTCGCGCCAATCGTGAGCTGGGTAAAATACAGCTCAAATGAAAGCACTTTTAAGCAGAGAAAGGGTTGCTTTTCTTCCGCTTTGCGTTTATCATTGCGTTAATTTCGGATCCTGAGGAGGAGCAAAACTTTCTACAGCTCTGGTCTGTCTCTCTCTTAATTCTTGATTGATTTCCATCTTCCTTTTACATTTTTTATTTCATTTCTTACCATTTTCGTTGATCACTGAATTCTCAAAGTGGAAAAGTAAGCCAATTAGAATAAAAACGAAAATACAATCTTTTAAAATAATTTCAGGGGGACTGCAGCTCTTATGGACGAGTCGCCACTGTTCCTACTGCTAGATGGCGTTGGTGCCGAGTGAAAGCTTCTTGTAATGTTACCTTTTTTAACCCATGTAATTGAGTGTGGAAGAACTGTAGCGTGGTGAACCAACTACCATCTTCTTTTTTGATCATCAAACGTTATTGAGTATACAACTCGTATTAAACGTTATTGAGTATACA
>BGPR01000198.1:62275-77404 GCA_013235015.1 Araneus ventricosus
GAGGAATTAATAGAATACAGAAGAATTAATCCTCTTTTTACTTAGTTTTTTAGGCCTCCCGTTGTTGTGGAAGAATGAATAGAATAAAGAAGAATTAATCCACTTTTTACTAAGTTAGTTTTTTAGGCCTTCCGTTCTTGTGAAGGAATTAATAGAATACAGAAGAATTAATCCTGTCTTTACTTGATTTAATTTTCCAAAAGGTTATTTTATAACTTTTTTAAATACAAATGTATTTCCCCCTTTTCCTTTCATTTAATAACTTTTTTATGATAATGAAATGAGTGCACAATTTTATTTCTACAAAGAGAATATTTTTATGAAATGGGCGAAATTAATTTTTAGATGGTTTATTAACGAAAAACCGTTTAAAGAAAAAAAAACTATAAACACAATAAGAAAAACCATTTTTGTAACATTTCTCTTAACTTTTGATTTCTGAAAAGAAAGTTCATGCTGTTTTCAGATACAGTAAAACACCGTTTATACACCATTCAATTGACTGATGTAAAACGACGTATAAATGAAAACACGTATAATAGAAATTTTAATAAACAAATTTGATTTTTACAAATTTAATGCTACTAACGCAAAGTCATCAAAAAGTAATAATTTTTAAAAGTTTTTAAAGATATTACTAGTATATTACTACATAGTATTGAAAACAATAATGAAACTTTGAAATTAAATATTTATCAGAAAAGTGAGAAAAATCACACAACGAGCAGATGACGAGGACGACACCTGAACTGGCATCTCCCTCTCCAAGCTTTCCACCAAACTATCAGGAGGGCGTTTGGCCCTATACCTATGATTTAACCCCTTTGTCGGCTTTTTCTTCGAATCTCCAATAAAATGGTTATGCTTTCCATTCAAAGCGGGAAATCTCACCGCGAAAGCATGACGAAAGTAGGACTATCTGCGCCATCTCTTTGCAATATTCAGAAATACAAAAAATAATCTCGGAATATAAAGAGGCGTGGAAGTAGCGACGAATTCATTTTAAACAATGCAATGTTTTCTTCGCCGCATGACATGCGACGCCGACCAAGAAGGGGTTAACGTGTAGCAGTCCCATATGCACGGTGGAATCGGGTTTCGAACCTGAAATCCTCCGGCTCCGAATTTGGGGTCATTACTACTAAGCACCGCGCCTGCTTTGGAAAGGGGAAAAACGACGTTTAAGGGACATACGACTGTTAAACCTCGAAATTTTTAATTTTATGAAAAAATATCTATTATTTCCCAGTCTTTTCTGAACAATTTAAAACACTCCCAGTTGAAAAATTCCCATAATTATGAAAGTTATGAAGGAAAATGTATCAGTTGTTCAACGTAAACATTGATTATGGCCATATCTTTCAAACGCTATATCTCAGAATGTGCTCCTTGATATTGTGCGAACAATATCTCAAGAACTATCGAATATTTTTATATAAAATTTTAACTGAATATGTATCGTGCTATGTTCTACGAATTGAACCACAATTGTTGTACATATTTTCTACAAAAAAGTCTTTTGGGGGGTTAAATAAGCTGAAATTTTAACTATTTTTAACATTTTATTTTAAATTAGTATAAAAATAGAAATTAAATTTAAATGTTAATAAATTGAGGTTCAGTTTCTTAAACAGACTGTTTGGATTACTTAGATACCCCAAATATTATGTTTAGACCAATATTTTATCCGTAATCATGCGCGCAAGGTGACTATCTCATTTCCCCTCCAAAAATTATACCCATATTTATTACTCTCTCAAGTAAATATACACCATTATAAAGGTTTAAAAATGTGTATACTTTAAGAGAAAGAAGAGATATTTTTCTAGAAAAAAAGTGAGTTTGTGAATTTCATTGTTTCAAAGATGTAATGCTTTGCATTTGACAGTTCCCCCCCCCCATTTTTTCGAGGTTTAAGAGTCGTATGTAACCTTAACCGAAGCGATGTGTCGCATGAACGAAGTACTTTATTTTTACAATGGTTACGAATAAATCGGAACTGTGATGAAACGATGTATAAATGTAAACGACGAATAAATGTGAACGACGTATAAATGAGAAACGTATAAACAGCATTTTACTGTATCTGCTTATTAAATAAGGGTGTTTAGTGATGACCAGTGGCGGTGACTCGAGGGATTGGGCGCCCAATTTTTGCGGGAAAAATTAAATTTTTATTTCTTTTTAAAGGCTTTAAACTAGGAATTACGATCATTATATTTTAACAGGTAATCCTATTAGAATATAATGATTGCGTGATTGATCTATCCTATTAAAATTCGAAGGTAAACAAACGTATGTATGTATGTCCTTCTATTTTCTCACGAACCGCTGGACGGAGAACCGAGCCGAAAGTACCAAACGATGGAGAATAATCCAAGGAATCCATTTCGACCTTTTAAATTCCGTAATTTTAATTAGTAAAAAAGATATTAATTAAAAACGAATTTACAATAATACTTTTCATTGTTGCAACGCAGTTCAAATCGTTTTCATTATTTAAACAAATATTTAATTGCGGTTTCTCTTCCATTGTTGAAAGTACAAACAATACAATATGGATTCCTCAACAATGCAATAATGCAATATGGATAGCGTTGTGTGCTGTTTTTGGTAATTGATACAAAGAAACAGGGAAATCAAAATCGCTCAAATAGGGGTTTTAATAAAAATGTTTTCCCCCGTGAGATTTAACTTTGAGATTTCATGTATGCAGTGCATCTTGCTTCATGCGTTTATAAACTGGAGGCGGGCATATGAAAAAATATGGATTCCGATCAATATCTCATTTCTTCCATGAGACAAAAAATAATTCCGGAATAGGAAGTTTACAAAATAACGATTTTTCTTGTATTTTCGTTGTGATTTTTTAAAAATAAGTAGATTTTGACGCGTTTACGCTGACGGAATGATTGAACCGCTCTTTTCTCCTTATTTATTTAGGAGAAAATGTCGAGAATGTGTCCTTCCCTCCGCACTAAAGTCAGACAAAAAATAATTCCGGAATCGGATAGACATTCATTTCCAAACAATACAGTATAAAGTTTTTTTTTACAAAATAACGGTATAATTTTTTTAATAAGCCGATTTCGACGGGGTTTCGCGGACAGAATGTTTGAACCTCTCTTCTTATTTATTTATGAGAGAATGCTGGCCTGTGTTACATGACCTCACTTCTTCTCTTCGCCAGGGAATGACGCATTATTCAAGATAGTCCGTGCAACGACGGGCCACGTAGCTAGTTATTGTATTAAATTCTAACGCTGTGTCATAAGACCATTAAAATGCGATGCCATTACTGTAGAAATACACGGCATTTGTTTGAAAACTTTGACAACATTTGCGAAGTTTGTTTTGAATCGTCGGCTGGATATTTTGTGTTACTGATTAATAAAGGTTGTAAGCGGAAACTTTTCCATGCCTGTTTAATTACTGCATTATCTTCTTTAATTTATGAGTAGTTTATAGATGTTAACTTTTAACCCATGTATTAACTATATGCATGAGTTTATTTATTTATTTATTCAAAGAAAGCACACCACAGAGATGACTCCATTTACAGAGTGCATGATCAAAAATATAAAAAGAACGCAAACCACAAAGAGAATTAAAACACAAAGGAAAAAAGTAACTGCAGACAATGTAACAGTTCAAAGACAAAAACCACATTAATTATAAAAATGTGAACACATAAATGTTTTAAAACGAAAACACGCAATTTCAAAAGCTCTAAAAACAAACTGAGGTTCTAAAAGTCCGTGTTGCATCACGTCACGTTAAAATTATAAAAAAATCACACAAATAACGAAAAATATGTGTGACATTCTACAGGTCGGACCGCTTTAGATACGTCATACACATTAACTCATGTTTTATGTCTTATAAAATAACTTAAAGTAAACATTAGTTTATAGGATTTCTCTTTAAATGCAGGATAAATCTCTACTAATAATAAAGGAGAAAATATGTGTGACGCTCTACAGGGCAGACCGCTTCAGATACTTCATACACATTAACTCATGTTTTATGTCTTGTAAAATAACAAAGTATGCATGAGTTTATAGGATTTCTCTTTAAATGCAGGATAAATCTACTAATAATAAAGGAGAAAATATGTGTGACGCTCTATAGGGCACACCGGTGGGCCTAACAATACCAAATTTAATACAAACCTACTTTAGAGGGTGGTGCGCCTCGAAGCTGTTTTCTAAATTTTTAATTAGAATTTTAATTGATTCTTGATTCATTAGAATTGATTGAATCCTTGATAACTTCAGAAAGTAATGCAGCAAAAAAATGACTTTTACACCATCTAAAAGTTAAAGAAATTATCTTTCCAATGATACCAATTAAATGACCAATTAAATTTGTTCTCTAATTTTAATACATTTAAAAAATATTTTTAGGCATAATGTACAACAATTATTTTCATCGTTGCAATGAAATTCAAATCGTTTTCATTGTTTCAACAAACATTTATTTGTATGTTTTTCTTCCATTATTGAAATTTAAGGTAAGATCTTAATGTTTAATGCATGTTTTAAATCATTTATCAGTATATTCTAATACGGCTAACATGTTGCCGGACGTAAAATGTGCCACGCCATTTGAATTTTGAAATCAAATGAATATTTTGCAGAGGAATAAGAGAGTGAAGTTGGTGCCGTAAACATGCAATTGGATGTTACATGACATAGACAGTCACTTGACTTGAGAGAAGTTCATGAAGCGAACGAACAGAACAGGTACAAGGCTGCCGAAAGTACACGGGTTAAATGCCCATCACAATTTGAAATTTAAAATTACTTTGTTGAGGGAACCATGAAAATCAAATTATGCATAAAAGGATCAATTGAAGTTATATTACCATCGAACAAGCTGGCTTTCTTTGGAGGCTAGTATTTACATAAAATAGAAGCAAAAAAAATGGCGTGATAGAGTTTTATAAAAGAAGTGCAAATAGATAAAAATTCAGCTACTTCTACCAACGACATTTATGAAGAAAAATAAGCCGCCTCACAAAAAACATGCTTTTAAGTCTGTGAAATAGCGGTCATTACATAAGTTGAAAATACAAAACCAATAACTACTGATATTTTCCACAGATTCAAATTGTTTACGCTTTAGACGCATTCGACGCTGAACTTTCATACCTCGCGTCTGGGAAACTTTCAAAAATCCCTTTAGAGTAAAAAATTTTAGCGGCATCTGTTTCCTTGTTGATGCAGAGAAGCTGATATTGCTTCAAGCTCGATATTGACACATGACTGTCGCTTCAAAATGAAATACTTTATCTGTAAGCTGAGATTCAAATATCTTTTCATAGAGTTTTGCAGATTGAACATTATTTATTATCTGACTTCCCGTTTTAGGAATAATTTTAAACCAACGAAATTTATTTTTAGCAGGTCTGTTCTATTTTTCCGCTTCTTCATATTTTATATTAGTCGAGAAATACTATATTCGAATGATAAGAATGTAAAAATATGTTATTTATATTTTTTCTCACGAGAAGACCAATTCGTCTCCAAAGAAGAATTTCATTTTATATTTATTAATATTTAAAAATGATAAAATGTAAACTTGTTTGCTTGTTTGTTTCATCTTTTAGGTCAAGAGAGCTAATTTTAGGATTATTTTTCTTAATAAAATGTATTCTAATATTAAAAACTGTCCATATTTAGAAATTGTACTTTATCTATACTTATAAAAGGTAATGTTTGTGTGCGTGTGTGTTGTGTGTGTGTTTGTCTGTGATGTCCAGATGAATCTATCGCACTTGCAGCCATGAAATTTGGCACACAGGTAGTCGTAATGGTGACTCAATGCACCTCGAAGTCGAAATTTTAAAATTTAATCTAGAATTTTTTTATTTAATGTTTTGTGTTGATTTGGTTGATTTTTCGCACTAATCTCTCAATAGAATGGTTTCGAATATATGTACGACAAAAATAGATACACCATCGGAAAGAGCACGCGATTTCCGTTCTAATGAAGTTAGTTTTGAATTTCTAACGTAATTTACTGAACTTTGAGAAATTTTTAAAAAATAGTCAGTTTGGGAATCGGAATGTTATTTTTGGTATTAAATTTGTTGCATCCGACTTTCTAATAACATTATTATTTTCAATTTTTTCCAGCTTATAACTAGAACGGTTCTGTCGGATTTAAAACAAGAACGGTTAAAATATATTTTTCCGTTTTTTTTAATTAATTTTTTCCTGGCGGTTGAGAGTTATTATTCTCGATCGAGTTCCTCGCGCGGCATCTCTTCGGAACGTTGCTGGCAATTTTGATTGGCGGACGCGCAGGATACGTCATGATCTTCACCTTAGTGAATTACTTCGATTATTATTATCGGATTCAATTTTATATTTTGCTTGCTGTATAATAATCATTTTCACGTTCCAATTTTGTAATATTGTTTTGGAATTAACGTACTCTGCACTGTAGGGCCAAAAAAATAAGCAGGAAAATCAAATAATGTGTATCTTTTGTTTTGATTTTGTTTTCAAAACTTTTTCATGTCATTGTAGGCGCTTTTTTTATTTTATTGAAATCCTGATTCCAAGGGCAACGCCGTGCGCGTACTGCTAGTAATGAAATAAAAGTACTCTTTCTCTGAAATATATTAAGAAATGTATCATTCATTGAAGGTGAATCAATTTTAAAAGGAATAGTTAATATATAGAACACATCATGTAAAAGAGTGATGATTTTAAGTTTCATATTTCGTAAAGCAAAGAAAAAAGTCATTCAAATTCTTAAAAAATGTCAACCTCTTTCAATACCTTAAAACGGGGTTACCTTACACTCGTGGAGGTAACTTTGCAGCAACTGAGTAATGGATTGAGATTTTTTTTTCTCGTTTCTTGGCAGCACTGAGTAGTATATTGCATTCTTAAAATGTGTTATGTGTGTTTAACGTATTGTTATGTTGTTTTATACGCAATCATTCAGAATGTTATAGAAGGAATCAAGTATTGAGCCAGTTTTTCCGCGAAAAGTTTAGTGCTGAAAAATCTGTCTCTGGTGAAGAAAGTAGGGGAAGACAAGGCAAGATGGCGATGCTAACATTTAACCATTTGTAATAAATTCTCAATTGGGATTTTTTTCTCATTATTTGGCAGTACCGAGTGGTGTATTTCATTCCTAAAACGTATATAACAATCATTCAGAATGTTATAGGAGGAAGAAAGCATTTAGCCAGTTTTTTCAGCGAAAAGTTTAGTGCTGAAAAATCTGTCTCTGGTGAAGAAAGTAGGGGAAGACAGGGCAAGATGGCGATGTTAATATTTAACTATTTTTGATAAATCCGGTTTTGGAGGTATTTTTTTTTCTTTTCATATATTATTATAATGACCTTTTGTTGTGTTGTACGTACATTGAAAATTTTTTATTTTAATCTTATCAAAGTTATTTTGCCAATTAAAATAAGCAAAGCAAAAGTGCCAACTGTCGGGGCATGTTGACTTTAGCTACGGGGCAAGATGAAAATTATGATAAAAGTTCAATGCATTTTTTATAGAAAACTTAGGGCAGAAAATTAATTAAATAAATGTTTTTAAGTATTTTTTCCTTGATTAGTTTATTTTAGTTAAAATTTGAGCTCAAATAAAATTAATATAGCTCAAAACCAGTATTTTGCATTTACAAAAATTAGACACCAATTTTTCTCATTCAGAGTCTGAGTAGCCCTAGGGTCACCATGTATGGCATTTGCAACACGCTATTGAATCTTCTGATGGAGGGTGAATATAGATTTTATGCCACGCAGGGTACTGTATTATATTTTTTTGGAAGTCTGAACTGACGCCGTGAGTGTCAGAAGTTCGGACTTTTTAAAGGAATCTAACTTCAGTTTCTTTGTATTAACTCCTTTTATGCACCCTGATCTCTTCTCTTTTCTGCTTTAAACGTTCTTCTTCCACCTTCTGTGTGCCTTTCTGAACCGACATCTCTTTTATACGTAAGTTTGTTAAAATATTGTCTGTAACCTTGCAACATGTGATGGAACAGATAGTGGATCATGTAGCTCAAGAACACTATACAAAATAACTCAAAATTTCATATATTCTTCAAAAAGAAAGCAGTAAAAAGTACTTGGGGCAAGATGACGAGGTCTTCAACTTGTCCCTGCCATCTTGCCCGCATCGGCAATGTTAAAAGTCTTTGTTTTTTCGGTAAGATTAACAAGAATTAGATAAAAATAAATAGTGATTTTGAAAAGCGTATTGTCTAAGGTAGTCATGCATAGCATAGAAGAAGCAAATATCTTAGAGCTTAATCCACTAGATCTTACGTTGAGGGTCTTGAATATTACAATAAGGCAGCGTTAGATTGCAATTATGCAACAAGATCCCTTTCGGCTTTGCCAGCACTTTTTAAATAATTAATATTTTCGCCACCAAAGTTTCTTTCATGTCGTGTGGCAACTTTTAACTTTTCAACGGATTTTTTAAAAGTTTTATTAAATTTCTCAATAAACATTTTCCCTTTAGTGGTGATTAACTTAATTGTTAATTTCCTTAACCTTTTTATGCAATTTTCTTAATGTTTCAATGTTTAAAAAGTTTTAATCCTTTTTCTTACACCGAACTATATGCTCGCCATTTTAACGGCGGAAACTTTTGGGTATAATATGGTCCGCGCGTCCCCTGACTGGGAGATTTCTCTTTGTGTGGAATGAATTGGCTTGTCTGACAAGGTGCAAGAAAGTCGTGTGTCTGCAGGATCTGGGGGCCGGTGGGCTTACATTCGGTTCTCGTCCCTGCAGATGCACCGTTGATCCAAGGGAAGAAGTTGTTACTGTAGTCATCAGCGATATATTACAACGAAATACATCGAGTGTTTGTGTGATCAAAGTGTGTTCAGCGATGCAAATTTTAGTCAAATAATAAGTAACTTGACTATGATGAACCACCTCGAACATGTGTATAAGTTGACAACGAATGACTAAGAGGCAAATAAGACTGAGAAGAAGTTCAGTGACCTCGAATGAATCAAATTTAATTAAATTATGGCAGTGATCCATAAGTAAAATTTTTTTCAGATTGCCGATAACACTGGACAACAAAAAATTTTTTGTGTGTGTTGCTTGAGAAAAAAAGGGTTATACCTATGTATTTTTGTGCCCTGATTTCGAATCTGTTAATCGTTTTTCAATCACCCATAGTTTTTGAGCAACGTAGTAACTCTTATTATATACATTAGGAAATCATATTCAGCTTGCAATATTTACACAGGCATATTAAAATTTTACAAACCTTCACTTTCTTGTGTACTTGGCATATCGGCTGTGCTTGGCTTGAGGAATATCCATTTTAAATGTCCAAAAATAGTCGGCTAACATTTTGGGATTCCATTTCCGTTGGTAACGAGCTCCCATATTCGAGATAGCCTGATGGAACTTTTCACCATGCTCGTCGCTTACTGATCCAAGGTTTTCAGGGTAGAATTCTAAGTGAGAGTGCAAGAAATGGATTTTCAACGACATGTTTCATCCCATGGTTTTGTAGACCTTTAAGCAAGTTATTGACGATTTGCCTTAGTTTTCTGCTTTGTGATTTCCGCAAATTTTTTTTCTAACTCCTTAAACGATGTCCATGCTGGGGCTTCATTCTTAGTCAACTTACTCTCAAACACCGGATTTCATTAGTTGTCTAAACTGAAGCCCAACAAATATGCCTTCCTTAACTTTTGTTTCACTCACTTTTGGAAACTTCAGACGCAAGTACTGAAATCTACTTCCTCCACAGTCCATCGCTTTAACAAAATTCTTCATCAAACCTAATTTGATGTGCAATGGAGGCAAGAGAATTTTTTCTGAGGCAGATAGTGGTTCGTTCTTTTCATTCTTCACATCCGGTATGAGGAATTGTCGCTTGGACCACACTTTCTTGATGTAGTGCTTATTTTCTGTCCCTACTGTCCCACTGGCACAGAAAGCAAAAAAAACTTGGCATAGCCTGCTTGCAATCCAACTAAGACGGCAATCACCTTCAAGTCGGCGCGTATATGCCAAGAATGCTTGCTGTACTCAATACTGGAAAACATATGCTTCACGGTTTCGTATGTTTCTTTCATACGAACGGCTACATTCTACAGGAATTGAGGAGTGGTGGTTACCATTGTGTAACAGAACTGCTTTTAAGCTGATCTTTGAAGAGTCTATAAACAAACACCATTCTTGAGGGTTATGTTGTAGTTCTAGAGCCTTAAACGACGAGTCAACATCATCACAAAATATGACATCACCATCTTGGCAAAAGGTTCCACGTGCTGCCAAACAGAAACATCTGTCCTTACAAAGTGGCTCATGCATTGAATCGTATTTGCGTTGCAGGACTCTCGATCCAAAAACGCCTGTTATAATTTTTGACATACAGCCTTTTCTTTATGAAAATTATGTTTGTAAGAGCATTTCAACCCCAAACATTATCTTCTTGGCCGGCAATTAATTTTTTCAGAAAGTATTTTTGACACAAGATCCGACATGTTTCAATGACATTTTCTATGAACTTGAAAGCAATTACGAGTAGTGTTGCTGAAAACAGTGTGTTATAAAGGTTTTTCGAGATTATATTCGGGTTCAGTGACCATAACAACACCATTATCAGTTAAAATTCCAAAGGCAACAAAAAAATGCAATACAAAAAAATGCAAAACGATGCAATACAGGCCTTACAACGCCTAGGCATGCTGAGTATCAAATTATCAATCTGATCTTGGGGAATATTACACTACTCATCAAGCAATGCCCTCCGAAGTTCCGGTAGACAGGTGGGAGGGGGTTGACGGGCTGCAATTCGTCGGCCAAGCATATCCCACACATGCTCTATTGGATTCAAGTCCGGTGAGTATGCTGGCCAATCCATACGGGTGATATCCTCCGATTGAAGGCATTCGTCTACAATGTTTGCACGGTGAGGACGGGCGTTGTCATCCATAAACAGAAATTCAGCACCCATGGCGCCCCGAAACAAACGTACATGTTGTTCCAGAATGACATCCCGATAGATGTGGCCTCTCATCGTTACACTCTGAACATGCAGGTCAGTTCTGGAACCAAGAATAATTCCTCCCCAAACCAGCCATCCTGCACCACCGTAACGGTGTCGTTCAATGGTGTTCTCTTGGTGGTAACGGGTACCTGGCGCTCTCCATATGAAAGTCCAGCGAGAATCAGACTGCAAACTAAACCTGGACTCGTAGGAAAACATCACACAAGACCACTGTTGCGGTGTCCACAATGCATGCTCTCTACTCCAGGATAATCGCAGGCGACAGTGAGTTGCGCTAAGTGGAACACATCTGACAGGCCTACGAGCATATAGACCAATGTGCCCTAAGCGTCTGTACACGGTCTGCCTTCAAACTGTCGTACCGGTAGCTGAAGAGAGCTGGCGAGACAGGTCTGATGCTGTGCTCCGTCTGTTTCTTTTGGCAGTAACTGCCAAATACCGGTCCTCATTCGGCGTTGTAACTCGGGGGCCACCTGTGCTGTAACATCTACTCACATTACCATCATCTTGGAATCGTTGCCAAAGCCTGGAGATGTCACTCTGGGCGATTCCAAGTTCCTCGGATACTTCCAGCTGGGTACGTCCACATTCCAGTTGTCCGAAAATTCTACCACGTAAAAATCATCCAAATGCTTCCTTTGTGCCATAACTATGCGGTTATTGCACTGAAAGGCTTTTAAAGCGCTTGTGAACAATTTTACTTCTTTGCCACCATTCCGTATATACCCCTCTCTTACACTCTCGTCATTGTGACGTACTATCCGCGCCATCTGGTGGTTTCCTGTAATTTGCATATTCTTTTTCAAGATGTGTGTGATAATTCTACAGGTGAAATTTTTATTTTAGAGTTCAATTTCTGTGTGATTCTGAATTATCCTTAATTTATGGACATGAGTGTAGTAGTATGAACTTAAAATAAGCCATTCTCCATCTTGCTCCGACTTTCCCTACAACATTTCTGAAGACAGGTGATTTAAATGAGAAAGATAATAAACCTGGCTTATGTTTTGTTGCATTGAATTCTAAATATATTTGTTATTTAAGTTGTAATTCACTTTTTTCTGACGTGGGGTAACTTTGCACTTAAAAAGGGTGTTTCTTTAGACCAGGGGTTTCTAACCTTTATTACCTCGCGTACACCTTGATTAAACTTTATATTCTCGCGTACCCCCTATTGTCATACCCTCCCCCCCACCCTGCCAACCATACGTCTGCAAAGAAGTTTTTATAAATAATGCTAAGCTTATGTTAGCTGAAGAGTCAAATGACTGGATTTTATAACATTTGCTAAACTTATTATTTATTTTACATTTTATTGCATTTTTACTTTCTCGTACACGAAGTATACAAAGAGAAAGTACTGTAATCGTCAAAAATTCGAACTCGAGATTTTGACGGATCTCCACGTTTTAGACCTCCCCGAGTCCGAAAAACACAATTTTGGAATTATGTCTGTCTGTGAACACGATAACTCGAAAACTATTAGAGCTACACTGTAAAAAAAATCCCGTAAAATTTACGATTTTAAACTGGCAGCTGGGTTGGTTGTGCAAAACCGTAAAAGTTACGAAGAAAATCCGTAGGCACAACAGTTTTTTACCATAAAGGAACAAGTTTTTCCCGTAAAAGTTAGGAAGTAAATCCGTAGTCACAACGGTTTTTTACCGTATGAAATCAAGTTTTCTCCGTAAAAATTAAGTCATCGAAGTAAGTGACATCATCGACTGAGTTGAGTTGTTTTTCTCCTTCTGTTCGAGTTGAGTTGAAATGTGCAGATGTGTATTATCAATTAGGAATATTAATTAATCAAGGCTTAATTATTAATTTAATTAATATAATTTTTAATTGAACTTACTTGGACGATTTCGATGCAAGATGGTGACAAAACTTCTAACTCCTCCAAGCCGAGGATCGAAACCGCGTTCATAGAAATAAACGGCAGTCACTATAACCACTAGACCACCGGAGACTTCATAATATGAAGTAAAAATAATCTATTTGAGTTTTAAAGTCACTATAGCTCTAGTGGCGCCACTTAGTGGTGTAAAAATCAACTATTGCCAGAACACGTGTTTTAAGGTTAGCTTTCATGAGTGCCAACAGGTTACTGCAACATGTGTAAACAATAGCGGAGATGGAACCCTATTAAAAACATGAAATGAATGCAATAAAATTACATTTAAGAAAAGGGAAAGTTATCGTACGGAAAACAATACCGTATGACGAAAAATAGAATTTGAACTGACGGTTTTAAACCGTTTATGGCTGGATCGGAAAACGGTGAAAAACCGTTTTGTCAACAAAACAGCTTTAAACCGTAAAATATACGGAAAAAGTCCGGGAAAAAAAACGGATATTTTTTACAGTGTACGGGGATGAAATTTGGTATGTGGACTTTTAACATGATTTGTAGGTTTCTGTCAAATTTCGGACAAAATCCGTCAACAGGAAGTCTGTCTGTCTATATGTCCGAAGTCATGCGAACACTATAACTCAAAAACTTGAATAGCTAGATGGATAAAATTTGGTACACAGTTTTATCGTCACGAATGTAGGTCCGTATAAATTTTGGGCCAAATCCGTCAAAGGGTTGACTGTCTTTCGCTCTGTATAATTTACCATTGAAAGCAATCCGCTATCTCCCCCTCACATGCGTGCGGAGGCAATCGTCTGTGCTCGCGAAAGGAGCGATTATGTCAGTTTGTCCTTGAGACGGCAAGAGTGAAACCTCGCAATGTGCGATAGACGCGTTTTAATCGGTACGCATCTCTTTGAATTCTTTACCTAAATACTTTTCAATCACTACAATGAAAAACCTTCTGATAATCATTGCATTCTGGATAACAGTAGGTTCGAATGTTTTTAGACACGCGGGGGAAGGAGAAACGGCACCTTTCGGGGGAAGTATACGAGAAAGTGTAGGGGAGAACACTCTCGCTGGTTTCATTAGTATTAGTTCAACGTCAAAACAAATGACATCAGTATTGTAGAAATTCAGCATTAACTTATAGGATGGCTAAACAAAACACTCTGTAAATGAACTTTTCAAGTGCTGTAGTTATTAAATAGCAAATATTAACTTGAGAAAAAAATCTGTAACTCTTTTAATTCCATATGTTTTCTTGTTTCCGCTATTACCAGCTTTAATTTCGGGTACCCCCAACTAGTCCTTTGCGTACCCCCAGGGGTACGCGTACCACATGTTGGGAACCTCTGCTTTAGACCATGAAAAGTTGCGGTACAAAGCAACCCCGGTTGGTTGCGCGCGGTGAAAACATGAATGACCCGGCCACCGCGACAATTAATCGGGCTCTGTGGCCCCCGATTATAGCCCTCATTAGGAGCGGCACATGCGACGACTCTTGAGACAGAGGTCCCCCTTCATCGGTAGGAGGTGACCCGCCCTCCCCTTTACTATATAATGCGGGGAAGCGAGACTCTGTTTACAAGTTCCCATCCACTTATTTGAGGTGCACCCCCAAATGGGAGATCTCTTTAGGGTAAATAAGCTTTTCTTACATTAATTTTTTACTGGTGAGTATTGCTTCAAAACCAAATTCTTCATCTATAAGCTGTGATTTGGCTTAATATTGTACAATATATATATTCGCCTGCATTCTGTTTTAATATTTTGCAAATGTCTGTCAGCTATTACAGAGCTTAGAAATCGTTGCAGATAGTAATGTGGGATTCCGTTCAATGAAAGAAAATGCCCACGGAAGGGTTACCTTTAAGGGTTAAGTAGTTCGGGTTTATGTCTAGGGGATTTAAGGATTTTTACGACATTCAATTTAGAACAAAATATTACATAGACTAAAAGAGTAGACTTCAAGTTAAATAGAAAAATATTTATTAAAGTGCTATAGGTAGAATTTACAGGGGGCAAAGGTATATACACAAAAAGTTTATGAGAGTGTTGAGAGTTTACATGAAGCCATATTTACTAGGTGAGCTAGATTAAAGAGGGATAGATGTTACGGGTTAAGAATATTACGGTATTAAGGTTTATAGATGTTACGGGTTAAGAATTTTACGGTATTAAGATTTATAGATGTTATGGGTTAAGAATATTACGGTATTAAGATTTATAGATGTTACGGGTTAA
>BGPR01000198.1:87404-131435 GCA_013235015.1 Araneus ventricosus
GACTCTACTCAGCAGAGGAGTTCCTGGACTCGTGTTTTTGGATCTTGCTGTCTTCAAAGAGACTGAATTTTTCTTCATCGGAAGAGCGTCGAGTGGAATCGACTCATCAGACTTCGCCTGAAGAACGTAGTGCGGAAGAAATCTGCTTCGGAACTGTGTCAACGTAGAAGCGCTAGTGACTTTTTAGTGTGAGACTTTTTTTTTTTTCCCTTACATGAACTGCTCGAGACTGTGCCCTCATCAGTTGCAGTACTGCGCCACGGTAAGCTTGATTTTTCTATCTCTAGAGGCAGTTATTGTTTAGGTAATATTGTGTAATATTTGATTTAAGGTTGAGTTGAATATGTGCATATTTTGATTCTTCGATATTTAAAGTTATGTTAGAATATTTTTGATTTAAAGTTAAGTTCGAATAGGTGCATAATTAATTTGTTTTGGCTAAAAATTATTAAGCAATTTCTGTGATCGCAAATAATTCTAAATTTAATTGTGATTAAAAATTTTCTTAAGTTGTCTAATCTGTGGAGTAGCATATGTTTTTCTTGGATAAAAAAGTTCGAAGTTCGTGAGGCTAAGCATCTCATTGGTATTATTTTTCTTATTGAAATTAATGAGTATTATTACCATATAGTTAAGGAAGTGTTACTAAAATTTTAAATTGTTTGAATCTATGTGTAAATTTTGACATTTTCATACAGCTAAAATTGTTTCTTTGAATTATAGTATTGGAATTTCACATTGAAATTAGGAAGAATTTTAAAATTGATTCAGTCGTATGCAAAATTGTAGAGTTTTTTTAAAAAAATGTTTGGCATTGCAAATAAGTAGTCAATTTTTATAGAATTTGGATCAGTGCAAATTTAGCATTAGAAATTGTTAATTAGTAATCTTGTAATTGTGTATTCTTTGCATTGGTGAATTTAAGCGTGAACGGCGCAAGCTCAAAACTATGGCTTTCTTAGCTAAACACCGTAAGGAAGAGTTGATTGCGTTAGCCGAGGACATGGGGATTGAAATCGGCCCTACCGATAAAAAGATAGACATTTGCAAAAAGATTAAGGAGTCCCCGGATTTTGAGGAGGAGTTTGTACGGGGTTGCCTGGAGGACATTGTTAAACAACGCGAAGCTGAAGCCGCTGAATTAAAAACGCAACGGGAGGCCGAGGCTCTGAGAGAGGAGCGAGAATTTGAGTTGGAAAAGATTAGACTTTCTAATGCCGCAGAAATTAATAGCGTAGGTTCGGCACGGAGCGAAAGTGTTAGACCTCGACGCGAACTCAGAAACCTCATGCAGAAATACGATGCTCAGGTCGCAGATATCTCACTGTATCTAGCTATGTTTGAGCGCCAAGCTCGCACAGCAGAGATCGAAGAAAGTGAATGGGTTTCGCAACTCATGGCACTGTTGCCGTTAGACTTAGCGCAAATTATTATAAAGGAGCCCGAGGATAAAATGAAGGACTACCTTCATATAAAAGGAGTCTTATTAGAGCGTTTTAAGATGAAACCGGAAACTTTTCGTGTTAAGTTCACGCAACATCAGAGGAAATCAGGAGAGCTATGGAAAGAATTAATTTTCGAACTTAGGAATTATTTGGAAGGTTGGCTTGACGGCGTCAAGGTTAATGACTTCGAAACCTTGAAGAATCTCATGATTACCGATCAAGTTAAAAGGCGCGTGTCACCTGAAGTCAAAGATCACTTCTTAGACGAATGGGGTAAAATTGTTGACCCGTCGGAATTAGCAGGAAAATTAGATGAGTATGAATCCGTTAGAAGTGCTCGTAAACAACACTTTCCCAAAGCTCTGGAACGAAAACCCACTGAGAAAATTAAACCCGTTTCGCCTAAAAGAGAGCTAAAAGGAAAACCCCTGGGAAATTCTGCCCCCCAGTTTTGGAAAAATTCTACGCCAAAGGGAAATTGGCGAAACGAAAATTTTGAACGCCGGAAACCAGCCGCGTGTTATATCTGTCATTCGACGGAACATTTAAGGCCTAATTGCCCACAGTTAAGAAAGGATAAGTCGGCTGAGGTTGTAAATCATGTCGGAATGTCAGATTCAACCGAAACCCTTTTTGCTCCATACATGAGTAAGGCACTAGTGAATCAAACAGAGATGCCAATTTTAAGGGACACCGGAGCGTCTATTGATTTAGTGAGCCGCAATCACATTAATTCCGAAGATTTAACTGGCGAAACTGTTTGGATTAAGCAGCCGCTGGATAAGAACTTTACTTGTCTTCCCCTCGCGAAAATTGAACTTCAAAGTCCTGTTTTTGGGAAAATAATCACGAAAGCAGCCGTAATTGATGCAAGCCTTGATAATGGGATATACTTATTAGGAAATAGGAGCGCTCAATTAATTGAAGAGCAACGGAAAACTCCAAATTTAAATGCCGTAGTGACGAGAGGTCAGAAATTGAAAAAAGAAACGGAGGCTAGCGCCGTTATAAAACCCCCTCCTCAGAGAACGGTCCAAGACGAAAATCCCTCAATAATCGTAGAAGAAGAATTGGTTCCCCTCCCACTGCCGCAGGCAGAAGGGGACACTTTGAGTTTATTGAAGGTCGATTCAGAAGCGTTCGCGTCCGAACAAAAGAATTGCACTAGTTTGAAGCCATGTTGGGAAAGGGAACGAGAGGGGAAGGGCGAATTTGTAAAGAAGAGAGATTTGTTGTTTCGGAAAAATAAGGATCATTTCGGAAATGTGAATTTGCAGTTGGTGATTCCAGCTGATTTAAGGAAAGAAATTCTCGCGATGTGTCATGAGTCCACGTCCGCGCATCTAGGCGTGACCAAAACAAAAGATCGCCTTTTAAGGCATTATTTTTGGCCAAATTGCGTCAAAGATACGGAAAATTATGTGCGAAGTTGTGATCCTTGTCAACGCATCGGAAAAGCCAGAGAGAAGGGAAAGGCGCCTCTTAAACTCGTGCCAGTAATTACAGAGATCTTCTCAAAAGTTAATATCGACGCCGTAGGACCCCTTCCGATTAGTGCTAAAAAAAATCGTTACCTTTTGACAGCTATTTGTATGTCTTCAAAGTATCCAGAAGCGATACCAGTCGCGGATATTAACTCGGTTTCGGTAATCGATGCCTTGCTAGAGGTTTTTAGTAGGATGGGATTTCCTAGAGAAATCCAATGCGATTTGGGAACCTCTTTTACAAGTCATCTGACTACCGAGTTTTTCGAACGCTTCGGGATTAAGGTAACTCACAGCTCAGTGCACCACCCGCAATCTAACCCAGTAGAACGGTTTCATAGAACATTAAAGCGGTTGTTAAAAGTACTGTGTTTAGAGTCAGGAGAGGATTGGGAGAAGAACCTCCCGGCGACTTTACTAGCTTTGCGCACAGTGACGCATGAAAGCACAGGATTTAGCCCCGCGGAGTTAGTACACGGGAAAAATTTAAGGACGCCTGAAGTGCTATTGTACGAACATTGGGTAAACCCACAGGAATCGGAATCCTCCGTGACCGAATACGTTTTCGAACTTATAAATAGAATGAGGAGGTGTCAAGACTTAGCGGTTGAACGAATGACGGAGGCCCAGGTTAAGCGAAAGATCTGGTATGATAAAAACGCAGTTAGACGAAAATTTCAGGTGGGTGATCAAGTTTTGGTTCTGGCAACCTCGAAGCCGAACAAATTAGCAGTACAATGGACAGGCCCGGGTGTTATAGAAAGCCAACTTTCGGACACCAATTATATCGTTAAAATGACCAATAAAAATGATAAGACTCAGATCTATCACGTTAATTTGCTAAAGCCGTACCACCAGCGTCCGGAAAGCGTTAATCTTCTATTTAGTGGAAAAAACGAGATTTTAGAATCAGGACCGGAATTAGAAATCCCGTATCCGGCATCGGACCCAAACATATATGACTTTGAGGAAATTGTGAGTGATAGTGCCTTAAGTGAAAGACTTTGTCCCACGCAAATAGAAGAATTACGAAATTTGTTAGGTGCCCATCAAAAAGTCTTCTCGAACGAGCCAGGTAAAACTCATTTGGTTGAGCACGACATAGAGTTAATAAGTGACCAACCAATCAGGTCTAAACCTTATCGCACCTCTCAGCGTCAGACGGAGATTCTGAAATCGGAAATCAAACGCATGCTTGATTTGAAAATCATAGAAATCGGACAATCAGATTATACCTCTCCAATGATATTGGTAGAAACGCCCGGTAAAGATCCGCGACCCTGTATAGATTACAGACGTCTCAATTCTGTAATCAGGACGGAATATTTCCCTTTACCGAACATTGAAGAGCGGGTAGAAAGAGTTGCAGCAGCTAAATTTATTACGGTCATTGATCTCGCAAAGGGATATTGGCAGATTCCATTGAGTAAACGAGCGCAGCGCTTAGCAGCATTTGTGACTTGCTTTGGGACATACATTCCCTTAAGGATGCCGTTCGGGCTAGTAAATGCTCCGTATTTTTTCAGTAAATTAATGGCTCGCGTATTAGAAAACTGTGAAGATTACGCCGTCCCCTATTTAGACGATATCGCAATTTATTCAGATAATTGGAATGACCATTTACAGCACATCGGGAAGGTACTGGGAAAAATGGCCGGGGCAAAATTAACCATTAAACCCTCTAAGTGCAGATTCGCCCAGAATCACACGAAGTATTTAGGACACGTAGTCGGTAGTGGAGTACGGACACCCGCAGAAGCTAAAATCAAGGCAGTTGTAGATTTCCCTACCCCCACAACGAAAACACAAATTAGGGCTTTCTTAGGGTTAGCAGGTTATTATGCGCATTATGTCAAAAATTTTTCCGTTATTGCAGCCCCATTAACGAACGCCTTAAAGGGTAAAATAAAAAGGGAGACTATTCTCTGGACCGAGGAATGCAATCGAGCATTCGAAGAACTAAAGCGAAAGCTAACCAATCAACCGGTGTTATACGCACCTAATTATGAACAAGAGTTTATCATTCAAACGGACGCGTCTGATCTAGGAATGGGAGTTGTGATGTCACAGCGCGACTCAAAGAATGAAGAACATCCAATCCTTTACCTAAGTAAAAAGTTTTCGGATGCGGAACGAAAATACAGTACCACTGAACGCGAGTGTGCATGCATAATATACGCCATAAAGAAACTAAAGTACTATCTAGATGGTCAAAAATTCACAATTGAGACTGACCATAATCCTTTGGTGTGGTTGAAAACAAATGCTGGGACCAACCCCCGCTTGATGAGATGGTCGTTATCCCTTCAACCATTTAATTACAAGGTTGTCCACCGGGCAGGTAAAAAGAACCAAAATGCCGATTGCTTAAGCCGCAGCGAACTTTGAACAGGATTGTTGATCATGCTGGGCACAAGAATTTTTTTTTTTCCCTCCGAAATTGGAAGGAAATTTGCCATCTCGTGTAAATAATGTTTTTGTGTTATGTTTTATTGTGTTTTTTTAGGTATTTCAGGTAATTAATAGATGTATATGAATTTTATGAGTAAAATTGCCTCTAGTGTAGTATTGTCAAGTTTACATGTATCCAGGAAAAATTTTCCTCCTTATTCTCCGGAAAATTTTTGTTCCCAAGGGGGAAGGAGCTGTAACAAAGTGGTCAAATAACAACTATGATTTAGGAGAGCTGTAACGAAACGATGATTTAGGGTTGCAGGTGAAATATAACACAACATTCTTCGACTAGTGTCGGCCATCTGAGGAATGACAATGCTTCTCTGTGCAGGTGTGTTCTAACAAAGCTTAGCGGGACAGAGGCGCCAAAAGCGTCCGCAGACGCGACGATAATTGCTGGAGACCAGACAAGTCCACAGGGTTCTTAAAAAGCTTTGATTGACAACGTCGCCTACATGAAGGGAGCTGGTCAATTCAAAGTAACGAAGCGTGGATTTGATGGACGATGGATAACATTTACCTTTGTAGGAAAAGTGCTAACGAGGGAGACATAAATGTGGGAATTTTTGCAGGTGGTAGAAAGGAATGTCATCTGGCTAATGAGGGTCCCGGATCAGTACATAAACGGTCGGATTTCGTTTGTCGGGAAGAGTTGAGAGTTGGACTTCACCTACGCTGGTGAGCGTCAAGTTTGGCTTCGAATCGAGACTCGGCAGTGCTCCCATCAGGGATTGCGAGTTCTGATATTTACGGATAGACCCGGTCCTCGGGCTCATCTCGTAGGAGTTTACATTGAACTCCGGAACTTAATTGTTTTTTCCAGCGCAGTGCAGGTTGGTTCGCGAAATTACTTAACTACTCGACCAAGAGTTACAGTTCCTCCCTTCGAGGTCATTTTTATTGATTTTTGTACATAAACATTCTAATCTAGAAAATGTCTATTACAAATGTATATATATAAGTTAGCTGTAAATAAATTCGGAAAGACTACTCCTTGTCTGAAAACGCCTCGAATTTGCTCAGCCATCAAACCGCGGCCATCGGCCGTGACGTTACAACTTGAATAACGTTTTGAGAAATCATTGTTATGGTCGACAGTTTTCCTCAAAAATATCCTTTCTCAGAAAACACATTTAAAGTTTTCGTGCAACATAAAATAATGCTTACAGTTCGGTAATAAAACAGCTGTAACTCCATTTGTAATTCACGTAGAGTAAAAAGTCAGATAGTTTTAGAAAGCTGGTTACACATGCTACAAAATTAAGTCATAAAAAGGTTTTTGATAATTTCATCGAAAACGACGATTTTAAACCAGTCTGATACCTTAATGTGAATTTCCTCTGAGGCCTGAACCTACCACGGAATGTATTGAAAAAAAAAACATTTATCCACAAAGAAGAAATTAAAAACGGTCTTTTAAACAAAGTATGAAAAGAAGGGCTTAAAATCTGTTACCACTTACTAAAGCTGTGGAGTGTTGTTACTACTCATCATTGTTTGTTATTATTTTTGTATTCTTAACTCTTTCACAATTAAAACTTCCCTGAATTCGTATTTATATCTTTGTACTTCGCAATTTTTTCCTGGATGATGCAACACTTGCGCGCACCAATTAAATTGCTTCTATTATTGTTTGTTTTGTCTTTTTAGATATTCAATATAAACAACTACATATTTACTTCTTGAAATAAAATTTTGCAAAAAACTGAAAATAGCTACGAGGGCTGTCCGATACTAAAGGTACAAAGCGAAGTTGCATTGACAATTATAATTCAAGAAAGAATTTAATACATTTCACAAAAACTACATGCTTTTGCTTATTTCTCGATATAATCTCTGTAAATGCTGAGACATTTATCCCAGCATGATACTCGTTTGAACATCCCTTCATGGTACTGATGTTTGTCAAGTTGCTTGAAGTATTCTAGAACGGTGTTTTGCAAATCCTTCTGATCCGGAAAAATTCCCGCCAAAAATTTCGTTAAAGGTCCGAACAAATGAAATTCCGAGGGGGCTAAATCTGGGCTATAAGATGGATGTTGCAGGACCTCCCATTTCCGTTGTTCCAACCACGCATTGGTTTGATTTGACGTATGGGGTCTTGCGTCATCGTCCAAAATATTAATTCCTTCGCTTAATCATCCTAGTCTTTTCTTTTTAATGGATGTACGAGGCGTATCCGGAAAGTAAGTGCCGTTTTGGAAAAACTCGCATAAAAAATGTTTTTCAAAACAAAATTTATTTTTACATGAAAGAGCATTTCGTAAACTATTTTTCTACATTGTTACTACCATTGTTCAGACATTTGTCATAGCGGGAAACCAACTTGTCTATACCCCCTTCAGAGAAAGATGCCGCCAGTGAAGAGAGACACTGCTGAACACCGTTTTTTGCGTCGTCATCGCTTGTGATAATTTAAGCAATTTGTGACAATCTCATGCAAAACAGTTTTTAAAATTTGCGGAAACTCATCACAAAACATTCTTATTGTGAACCGTCTGTTTAAACGAATTTTCTCATTCACTTTTGTAAACAAACCATCATTGACAACAGAAAGTCGCCTTTTCCGTGCTTCGTCCAGTGGCGGTTTTTCGCACAGGTGTTAGAGGCGTTCGCCTCGTGCCTCGAGAATCCAGGGGGCCTCAAAGCACATTCGATGTACACAGTAGTGATAAGCTGACGGGGAATTTGCGAAGTTGGGTGGGGGTACAGGGCCTCAAAATCTATTCGACGTATATTGTAGTACTATGCCGACGGAAAATTTGTGACATTAGGTGGGGGTACGGGGCCTCAAAATCTATTCGACGTATACTGCAGTACTGTACCGACGGAAAATTTGCGACATTGAGTGGGGGTAGGGGGCCTCGAAATCTATTCTACGTTTATGGAAGAACTAAGCTGACAGCGAATTTGGAACATTGGGTAGGGGAGGGAGTCTCAAGTCAGTTTTGCGCCTGTGGCCTCATATTGACAAAATCCGCCACTGGCTTCGTCATGAACATTGGTGCGTCCATCATTGAATTGTCGAACCCACTTTCTAACCATTCCATCAGTCATTACATTTTCACCATAGATCTCTACAAGTTGACGATGAATTTCAGCTGGATTAACATTCTTTGCGTTCAAAAACCGTATTACTGAACGCACTTCACAGTTGGCGGGATCGGCAATCGTCTTAAACATTTTGAAAGCTCACTAACACATGTAAACACAACACAATCCGGCTGTAATAGCGTCAGTGGACAGACAATCAACCAGAGACACGTGTGCACATGCGCGAAACTGCTACACTTCTCGCTGCGGTGGCTGTAGAACGAAACGGTACTTAATTTCCGGACACGCCTGGCATACAATTTTTGGAGAGTTTTGGTAGGAAAACGTCGAGAAGTCGATTATGTTGAGAAGTTGAAAGAGGTATGAAGTGTTTGTGAAATGTATTAAATATTTTCTTGAATTATAATTATCACAGTAATTTTGCCCTGCACCTTTATTATCGGACGCCCTCGTATTTTTATGATATTTTCTTATTTATGTGTTGTAGAAAGTTTTAATATACGATCAATATCAGGAGCTATATATGATTGAATATATAGGATTGCTACTTGAATAAGGGCCACACCTTCTTAACTTCAGAATGACTGCAGCTATAGCTATGAAAGTGGTGTCTAGGTATAGTAAAGCAGCTATGCGCTAAACTATGGGATCACTTATAGCGCCACCTGGCCGAAAACTCCGGAGTAAGCGTTCCTATCTCGAATGTTGTACAAGATAGAGGGAAAAAACCTATTACAAAGTTGTATAGCATTATCCGTTTAGGGCAAAAAGACACCATGTGGACATTGATCGACGAACAGAAAACTTAAAACGCACATTGACTTGTTGGCGATTTCGAACATTGTTACGTGACGAAATGTGTTAAAAAGAGAGGAAAAAAAAACCTAATAATCACAAGATACCTTTATTTTCGGTGTTCAGACTGCTTTCCGTCAGTTACAATACAAATTTGGGCCCCTTTTTTTTGAATTTCGCGTTTAGCATATCAGTTGGCACAAGTAATAGTAATACGTCATTGAAGGTACTGTCGGAAAGGTCACATAAACCAGCTATTTGAATTCTTCTCACAGGAAAATGCATATTGGGGTCATTTTTGTCCGAAAGATAATATTTTCTCCTTTTGTTCATGTTTTGCGACTTCACAATTTCCGAAATTGCGAACAAACAACTGTGAGTTTTAAATGTTCTGTTCTTCGTATCAATGTCTCCAAGGGTCTTTTTCTACTAAATCGATAATGCAGAACTATGCAACTTTGTAATTTACCTTTTCCCTCTATCTTGTACCATTTTTTAGATAGGAACGCTAACTCTAAAGTTTTCCACCAGGTGGCGCTATAAGTGGTCTCATCGCTTAACGCGTAGCCGTTTTACTATGCCTAAACACCACTTTCATGACTACAGCTTCTGTTGTACTGAAGTTAAGGGAGAGTGGCCCTTATTTAAGTGGAAACCCTGTATGTATGAAAGAATATATTCTTTCGTCGATCTCATGTAACATTTTTGAAAGTTTTTTCTCACTTTGGAACGTAATGAAAATAATTCGACCGTTTCAACGCTTGAATTATAAACAGATTTAATTTCCTATCAAGCATTTTGAAAGTTAATTGTTTACATTTATTAAAATGTTTATAAGCCTATTTCCCAAGCATCATATTTTATTTCATTGTAGCCGATGAAATGATTTGCTAACTAGAATTACCTAATGAACTGCAATTTAAATTATGTTCTTAATTTATAAGTATGCACGAGTATTCAATCTTTATACAATTCAATATATCTATTCGAAGATTCAAATTTAAAAAATAACATTTGTGGAGAACTTCTTTCATTGTTTAGCTTCTCTTATAAAGCAACCGAAATTGATCTCACTAGAATGCATATATCTTTCTGAATATTAACGGTATTAAACTGTAACTTTTATATAAGCTGCCCTATATATCTGGCTTAGAAATTATAACAGAAGAATTATCCCATGTTTCGCACATGCGCAGTTAAAAATATTTACTATAATTACTAATATAGTAGCCCAGATTTCTAGGTAACGCTCTGCCGTCACCAACAATAAAACTCGCGCCATAGCACTGCGAGACGTTAAACAGCGTTATTTCATCGTTAGAGAACCTAAATTTCAGTCATTTTAAATTTAAAAGAGTAATTGTCGTTCTAATTTCAAATTTAATAGTTCCAAAATAGTGAAATAAAATTTGCTATCCACTGATATAAAATTTATCTCGCTATGATCAATAGTTCCCGTGAAATTTTAAATTATATTAATCATATATTTGTAATTAATTTCCGTTTTTTAATAGAAAGCAGTAAATTACGTCAGTAGTATATCATGAGCGTGATATAGTTTGGTCGTCACGATATACGATGGATTTCACGGATGGATATCATGATTGATTTTTTTGGATACCACGATGGTTTTTTGAATAAAGAAATATATAACTAATATGTAAATTAGAGAAATATTTCCTGTAATAAAACATATGTTTATTTTATTTGTTTTCAATCAATGTTCACCATTTCTCTTGCATATATATCTATTTAAACACGTCAAATTTGAGGGAAATCTTACGAATGAAGAGGCAATTTGCACCCGACATACCATGACGGGTGATTTTCTAGTTACTGAGATTTCTTCTAACATTCAACAAATTTACTTGCAATTTAAATATAATTCTTTGCTAGTGCATTGTATTCTGTATTTACGTATTCTGCAAGTTTCGTATAATTTGGTAAAAAATCTGGGATTTTTAAAGAAACCTTTATATCTTCCCGAAAATACGTGTTATTTTTACGAAAATGCATTTACATAACAGAAAGTGCTGTAATGTCGATTTATTTGTGATATCTGTTGTTAATTTATACAAGTGTTGTTGAGTTTTGTTACCCGTGCTACGTTATTTTATTGAAATTTTCGTGGAATAAAGAGTCATTTTATACTTTTTATTATCCTGCTTTTTGGACTGGGCTTTGGACTTTCACATGCACCCACAAGGCGATTTTTGTTACAATATCCTTATGCATAGAATGATATAATATTTTCAAGAAAGAGAAATATTCTTTTCAATCATTTGTCCGTACAAAGAAATTTGAATTATAGACACACTAGACTTCTACATACTGTTCAGCAACGGATTCCGAGACTACCACTTTTGGACGATTTTAGACCTGAAAGGGGATTGCCATATTGGCGAAAAAGTCAAGTGGAACATTAAACTAGATTTCAACAGAAAGTTGTTTGCATTTACTCTAATATAATCGTAATTACGAAACTTTGAGGGCAAATCCAAATTTAAGAACAAAACCTGTTTTTTACTTTGTCGTATACGAAGAGAAAGTATTGCAATCGTCAAAAAATTCGAACTCGAGATTTTGACGAATCTCCACGTTTTAGACCTCCCTGAGTCTGAAAAACACAATCTTGGAATTATGTCTGTCTGTCTGTGAACACGATAAATCGAAAACTATTAGAGCTACGGGCATGAAATTTGGTATGTAGTCTTTAAACATAATTTGTAGGTTTTTATCAAATTTTGGACAAAATCCGTCCGGGGGAAGTTTGTCTGTCTGTATGTCCGCGGTCATGCGAACGCTATAATTCAAAAACTTGAATAGCTAGATGGATAAAATTTCGTACACAGCTTTATCGTCATGAATGTAGGTCCGTATAAAATTTTGGGCCAAATCCGACAAAAGGTTGACTGTCTGTCGGTCTGTATAAGCGCATCTCCAATGAGTCCGCTATCTCCACGCGCATCCGTATTGAACGCAATCTTCTGTGCACGATATTTATTGACTCCTGCTTGGCGCCTTTTTCATCCGATTCTCCATACGCATGCGTACTTGGTAGCAATCTGTGCGCGCGGAAGGATTGTCCTTGAGCCAAGAAAGAGTAGAAATCGGTATTCATTTAATCGGAACGCATCTCTTCGAATTTGATTTTTTACCTAAATATTTTCTGATAGTCATTGGATCCTGGGTTACAATAGGTTCGAATTTTTTTATCCACGCGGGGGGAGGGGAAACAGCACCTTTTTCGAGAAGTATACGAGAAAGTTTAGGGGAGACCACTGCCGCTGGTTTCCATCACTGTCGTTTTTCAAACATTGAAGAGGTACCTGTAGTTCATTTTAATATCCCGAGACTAGCACTTTTGGACAATTTTACACCGGAAAAGGATGTCAGGCAATGAGTCATATGAGCGGATTTCCGGAGTTTTTTGTTAGATCACGCTCAGTAAAATGTAAACATCGCCCTTCCATTCTTCACTTTCCCCCTATTTTGATGAAAATAACTCCGCCCGGCGCATGCGCAAAAGCGGGGATTGTTTCGGAATCCGTTGCTAAACCATATCTGCAAGTCATAATCTTTCAAAAATAGTGTCATTCCGTAAGCCAATAACCGAAATTTAAACAGCAGGAAAACTGTGATAAAATTGAATAATTTAAATCCCATATATTAAGGCAATATTAATGAAAGAGTATTTTTTAAGAGATTTTGTTAATAAGGGAAAGGAGGGTAAGAGTACGCAGGGATTTTTTTCCCTGTTGGCAACAGTGCAAGCAGAAGCGAGTGTGATCATATCAACATGTGTGTTTTCAGCTATCTCAAGTGACCGCCATAATTATTTTCATCCTTGCTGTCTTTCATTTATCAGGTAATATATGATTTCGTTATGTTAGCATGCAATTTTTCTGCGAAGAAATCTTAATTTTTTTGTAAATAAAGAACTAATGCTTTCTTTCAAAGTAAATATCATTATGAGGTTTGTTCCCTTCCGAACAACGTGGCCACGCTAGAATTTAAATTTAGTGAATTCTACGGCCATTTATGGACGATTTATAGAAATAATAAATCGGCGGCTGAGCGTACACACAGACCAGATATGCGTACTCTTATCCGTTTTTTAATTTGAAGCAGCCATTCCAAAAAAACTTTGCATTTTATTTTATCATTATTATTATTATTATTATTATTATTAAAAAATGAGATTGGGATAATAATCTGAAGAGCTGTTGTCTGGAGAAAAAGTTTCCAGTCCACAGAAATCCAAATAATGAGGGAGCAATATGACTAGGCTGCAAACAAATATATGACGATGATTGGATCCAGTGTAGATTATGTAAGGAGTGGTGGCATGAGGAATGTTCCAGTTACGAAGGCAGTGGATCATTTGTATGCGACTTCTGCTAAATTTTCAGGGTGCGTAAGAGTACGCATTTGACATTTTTTTCTTGCGTTTCGTAATATATATATTTTTTAAAGCTAAAATTTTCCTTTTTTTGTACCCTTCTTCCTAAGTTAATAAACTATGATTCAGTATAGTTTCGAGGCTCTGACTTTTCAGTTCTCATTTTTATAACGAAAAATCCACTAGATGCATACTCTTACCCTCCTTTCACTTATATCAAACCATGACAACTATACCAAGCGTAAATATAAGAGTGGTAATGTATTTTTCAATTTTAATAAAAAAATGCAGAATTGATTGTCTTAAATAATCCATATGTCTCATCACCATATAAAGGCATTTCCTATATATCATGTAAAGCTTTTAAAATCCTTTCGAAATTAAATTTTCCTTTAGATAAACCAGATTAAACGTAAATTATATATTAGTTGAAACTTCTCTGATACTAATCCGCTACAATCATGGGCAAAATTAAAACCTTCCATTAATTTCTCCAAATAAAGGAAGGATCTTTGAGAATTTTATATAATTCGAGTAATGAATTCGGAGCAATGTATTCGCTAATTGGCCTTCACGAAGTACCTATTTCGCAGAAAAGAGCAAAGAGCCGTTTGCTCTTGCCTAGAGCCGATTAAAACCGTCTTTATTGCAATTAGAAGTGATTAAAAGATTAATTAAAATAATGATATGAGAGCGTTCTTTTCAATTCAACTTCAAGGTTTCAGTTACCCTAAGGCTGGTTCAAAAGATATTGGCGTTGCATTTTTCTTTCTTTTAAATTTCACTTTGGTGAAAAAATTAGCAAACACTTCGCTTAGCTAAGGAACCCCAACGAATTCTAAATTAATTAAAAAAGAAGAGGTATTAGTATTGGCAATTATTTGATGATAATATGTTAAAAAGACTATTTTATCCAGTTTTCTTTTCCCGCCCATTGTAAGTGGTTAATAGTAGGATTATTTTTTGAAGAATTCTCTAGAAATAAAAGCTAATCAAAAACCTCATTTGTGTAATTAAGAAAGTGGAATTTAACATAACATTCCAATTCCCGTTTTATTTTCTTTGTTAATTCGTAATTTTACTTCATCTCTAATGATTCAATGCTAAATGTCAGAGTTGTTTATAGCTTGTAGGTTTTCTAGAGATTACGTTTTTTTTTGGAAAAATTAATAGGCATAAATTTATTAATTAATAATTTTTGGTATGATTTGATTTATGATAAATTATTTTTAATGTAGTCCGTTTTCTAAATTTTCAAAGGGGCTGCATTCAGTTATAAATGCATTCTATAATTATGAGAAAGCAATATCATTCAAATTATATAGGAGTGAAAATTTTGTAAGACAATTACTTAATTTGTATTTTTGTAAAAAAATGCTTGCAAATTGAGTATTTTAATCCTATTTACAAAGATAAAAATTCATTTTTCAAAAATTATATTTCTATGTATTATTTTTCAACGTTATAACGAGAAATATATTTTGTATAATTGTTGTATCCCATTAAAGTTCTATGCTTTCAATTACTGCGCATTATGACGCCTATCTAAATATAAAATATTAGCAGAATATTTTTATATTGATATGTAGAAGATAATAGAAACCATTTCCTATAATTACATGTCATTCGATAGGATTGTTATTGGAATTCTTACCTTTGAAATTTTCAATTCTATGTACCTCTTTTGCTTCACATCAGTTGTTTAACTGAATAACATTTTTCGATTATTCTGTCCGCTTTTATTAGTTCTCAAATGTAAGGTTTTCCGTGTAAAAGAGATAAAATAATTCGTTTCGAAATTCTTTTCTCGGGAATAAAATATGAAAGAAGTATATATTCAAAAATAATTTAATACTAAATTATCAGGACATCAATAGTTTACAAAAATTTCGTAATGAAACCTCGAACCATAATAGCAAAAACGAATATGAAAAGAAATGATTTTCTTTGAAGACATTCTTTTCTGTTTTAATAGTTCCAGATCTGATAGTCTCAACAGATCTCATGAACCTTATCAGCATTAGAAGGCACCTACTGTAAATTATGAATGGCATTCGAAACTATTGCATGTTAAATGTTTCTATTGTATCTACAACAATAAATGGAAATCTTTCATTAGACAAACCATTAAAGTCAAACCACTCATTTTCGTGACATAAAGACAGATGTAAATATGCCTCCAGAATTTCATTGCATCTGAGAAACGATTGGAGAGCAAAGTATTCACTAATTGGCCATCTCCAAGCACGGAAAAAAACTAAGTGTCGTTTGCTCTTTCATAGAATCGATTAAACCCGTCTTAATAACAGTTTATTTTTTAAATATTAATTAAAATAATGATTAGCACATTTGTCTTCAATTTAAATTGCACACGGCTGTAGTTACCTCTTGGGCTAGTTCAAAAGATATTGACATTTCCTTTTCTATACATTTTTCATTCCACCTTTCTGAAAAAACATTAGCAAACGAACTCAACTGAATTTTATGATAGTGAAAAATATGAGGTATAAGTACTAGCAATTAGCTGTGATGCTAAGTTAAAAAAACTTTAAAAAAATTTTTACGAAGTTAAAAAAAATTCTTAAACATTTTTTTCCTTTAACTTTCCTTAAGTTCTTATCGGTAGGATTGCTTTTTGAAAAACTTCTTGTTATAAGAACTAACTAAAAGACTCATTTGTGTAATTAACGAATAAGAATTTCAGGTTACATTTTAATTTTCGTTTTTTATTTGCGTATTCCAAATTTTGTGCCATTTTGAATGATTAAATGCTAAAGGGTTGAATCTAGGAATTTATTTCTAGTATTTTTTATTTTAAAACTTTCATTATTATGGAGGAATTAATAGGCATATTGATGAATTAATGCTTACTTTGAATGATGTAATTCCCCCAAAAATGATTTTCTAGGCCTTTTATATACACAAATGTTTTTCCCCTCTTTCTCTCATTTAATATCTTCTATTGTGATTATGAAATCAGTCTGCAATTTTAATTCCGCAGGTAGAATATCTTTCAAAAATTGACTAAATGGAATTTTAGTTGTTTTATTAACGGAAACACAGTTAAAATTACTTTTGTCAAAAGAAAAAAATTACATGCACAAAAGAAGCGTAAATTTCATAACTTGAATTTAAAATTTTTATTTTTAAATGAAATTTCTTGATGTTTTTCCAGTTTTAATGAGTTCCAGTTTTCGAGTTTAAAATAATCATTTTTAAATTATGAAAATTTTTCTAGACTTATTTTGAGTTAATTAGATTTTAACCATAATTATATTCGAGGTTTTCATTATAATTAAAAACACATTACTGCTTTAATGAAAGGGTTTTCATTTAAGTACCAAATAAATCATCAGATACCTCATAATACGTACTCAGTAAGTATCAGGAAGTCGCTGTAAGCATTAATTTATAGATAAATTCCCCTATAAGGAATAAACATTAACAAGAAGCAAAAAATCTGGCTTGTTTGCTGAATTTCATAAAAGAGATATATTTAGAAGAAAAAATAATTACTTCTAACGATAGTAACCAGCGGGAGTGACCTTCCCAAAACTTTCTTGCATAGGAATAACACGGGTAGAGGGGGGAAAATACACCGCGCGCCGCAAAATGTGCTTTATTCCCTAAGGTAGGGAAACAACTCGCTCTAGCGTTCGCAGATATTTTTGCTTAGAATGGAGAAAAAAACCGAATAGGTAATTTCGACGCCTTTTATTAAACGATTTAAACGAAAAGTGGAGACAAATCTACAATTAGGGTTTCAAGACTACATACGAAATTTCATTTATCTAAGTAATTTTTTAAGAAGTTATGGTGTTCAAAAGTATGCTATTATGCAGACTGACAGACAGTCAACCCTTTGACGGATTTGGCACAATTTTATACGGACCTACATTTCTGATGAAAAAACTGTGTACCAAATTTTATCCATCTAGCTATTTAAGTTTTTGAGTTACAGAGTTCACATGAACTCGGACAAATAGACAGACTTCCCGTAGACTGATTTTGTCCACAATTTCATAGTAACCTACAAATGATGTGTCAAGATCACATACTAAATGTCATCCCCGTAGCTCTTATAGTTTTCTAGTAATTGTGTTCACAGAGAGACAGACATAATTCCAAAATTGTGTTTTACGGACTCAAGGAGATCTAAAACGTGGAGATTCGTCAAAATCTCGAGTTCGAATTTTTTGACGATTACAATACTTTCTCTTTGTATACTTGGTATACGAGAAAGTAAAAATGAAAAGTAAACTATGCTTTTCATTAGCATTGCTATTGTAGATCACGAATCCTTTCTTACAAAAAATTATTATACTCTAGTCTTTGAAGCAATTTTCATTCCTTATTTTTTTAAAATTTTAATTACGTAGCTTCACAGCTATAAACGGCAACTAAATCAACTTTAAGCGATTATTTTGCTAATATTTGATTTGCTATTATTCTGTTGTTACATTTGGCGATGGCTATTATTGTTTTAAAGATCTAAAAAAGCAATATAAACTTCTCTATATCGCCAAAATTGGATGTTCAGTATGTACCAAGATTTAATAAAGACGCACTAAAGTTGTTTTTTTGAAAAATAACTATTTTTCGGTTTGAAACACATTTTTCACACCTTGTAAATGATGTAAATACAAAACCAATAACTACCAATATTTTCCACAGATTTCAGTTGTTTACACTTTAAATGCATTCGACGTTAAACTTTTATACTAAGAGTCTCGGAAATTTCAAATTTCCTTTAGAGTAAATAAGTTTTAGCGGCATCTGTTTCCTTATTGGTGTAGAAAGCCGATATTGCTTTAAACTCGATATTGACACATGACTGCCGCTTCAAAATGAAATACTTGATCTATACGCTGGTATTCAGATTTCTATTTGTAGAATTTTGCCATATTCAACATTATTCACAATGTCTTTCCGATACAGAAAAATGTCCAAAATTTCTCTGTGGAATCAGTAATCATTATTTTCACCTGCTTGTATGTATATGTGAAAGAGTTAGCATTTTTTCTGTTGCATACTGACAGACGTTTCAAATATAAATAGTTGATTTGTAAGCTGAGATTCCATGATCCTTTGTAGATTTATTCTTGCATTCTACTTTATTCGTTATTTCTTGTTCAGCTATAAGAATATTTCCTAAATCAAAGAAATGGAAGCGTATTTTTAGCTGTTCTGATAGCTTAGTTGTTGGGAAAGCTTAGTGACAATATTCGTAGGGAAAAAAGAGAGTCGGGCATATGAAAAAATGTGGATCCCGAGAAATGTTAGGTTATTAGCTATAAGCAGGGTTGTTGATTTTTTTGATTTTTTTTTAAAAAAATCGATTTATTTGATTTAAATCGGATTTTTTTTATTTAAATCAAGATTTTTTTTATTTTAATGATTATTTTAAAACTATATATATATATATATATATATATTTAATATTTGTATATTAGACAATGAGGCCTACAGTCATAGAATTATATATATATGTAATAATCTCGCTTAATTTTATTTCAAATTCTAATATTATATATTTTAAAGTCTTAATGTATTCCAAAATCACTTTTCTTAAACTCCAGTTTCATTCTATTTCCCGCTCTGGAGGTATATTAAATCTCTCATCTTGGCATATTTATTACTAAAAGAATATTTTAATCATTTCCACGCGCACACAACTCGCGAAATCAGCGACTTATTGCCACCATGCATTTTCTCTAAAACACTTACGTAATATACTGTGGGCCACCAGCCGCAGCCGAGTACCTGTAGATGGCGCTACCATCGCGAGTGAAGTCAGAGAATGAAGCTGCGGAGAAGAGGGAGAAGACGACGAGGCGGTATGAACGACGTGGGTTTGGTTCCTCAAGACCAAAACACGAGATGAAACGACGCGACGATTTGAAAGACGATATACGATGCTAATGAGTGCCATCCTTATCATATGACGAACTTAAACTGTTTCATTTGTAAATACCTTTAACTGTAAATAATGCTTCTTCAAAATGTAAATTTAATTCTGCATAATATAATAGTTAATTCAAGTTACTGTGTATTCATTTATGGAACACTAAGCCTACCTGATGACCGCCTACAATACTAAAAATAGCTATTATTCCCTTCACTTTGATCACGTGTCCATCTGTTAAATCCCTACCTGAGAAAAAGCAGGGATCTTCTGTTCACTTTTGGCTTAAAACTTAAACGAAGATGTACGTACATTTCGTCACTCTCCCATAATAAAATGAAAATTAGAATTTAACTCGGCCTGGTTAATCATCTAACGACTACAACAACGAAAACATTTTATATATAACAACATACTAGTCATTAAGCTATACTCTCTTTAAAAAAAATTTATTTCAAACATGCAACAACTATTCAAAAAATATTTGTGAACTAAATATAAAGAATAATATACTTTTGAAATATAAGTCAATTTTATTAAGGAAAAATATAATAAAAATTACATTTCTTGACTATAGATATATTATTGTATGTTACAATATATAAAATTTTGCACAAGTGAGAAGCAGTCTCTCTTTTACATGAATTGCACCAAAGGACTGAAAATCCTGTTCCCCCCTTTTCAAAAACAAGAATTAGCCTTCTCTACCCTTTATTGGACAATAGATTAAGGATGTCTTAGGAATGTTGCAATCTTGCAAGAACTAAATAGCATACTCTTCTCCTCTCCCCTTTCAAGTATTTGGATTAGGGTTTATTTCACTTTGACCTTGAGAATAGACTACTTCTTACTAAGCATAAAACATTAAGAAACCAGTAACTAGGTAACAAGTCACTGAAATTTTCTGAAATAACTTTTTCTAACCTATACTCAAAAATGTGTTTTTTAATTATAATTTACACATCAACCGTTCTATGCGCTTGTTATTTACAATAAATAAAGTTTAATATTTATTTAAGCGAGAATTTTAAGAAATCCAAATGGAAAAGAAACATAAAAGTGACTATTTTTCAAAAATTTCTCAAAATTTAATAAATTACGTTAGACGTAAGAAACAAACTTCATTAGAACAGAAATCGCTTTCCCTTTCCGATGGTGTATCTATTTCTTTCGTACAATTATCCAAAAACACGTTATCGAGAAATTAGAGCAAAAAATCACCCAAAACATTAATAAAAAATTTGCTAGATTAAATTTTTAAGGCTTCGAGGTGCATTGAGTCACCATCAGTTGTGTGCCAAATTTCGTGACTATAAGTGTGATAGATTTGTCTAGACATCACGCACACAAACATTGCCTTTCATAATTACAGATCATAGTTTAAATTGTGCTATGTAGATGTTTGTATTTCTTTTGGAACATTTGTATGTATTACTTAATTATCTTGCATTTGAACATTATTGCAATATAAAAACTTTGTTTTCCTCAACAACTATTTAGTTTTCTCCAATATTAAAATGAAACTCAATGCATTTTACTATGTTCTTTCTTTGTGAACATGATCCTTTCACAATATTTATTTTATAAAAAAGGAGCATCTCATACTTTGCATTTTATTGTGTTGCTCATTAGAGTTTTATTTTAAATCTTATTTGCTTGTGTTCTCAAAAATAAAAATATGGAAAGTACTTTAGTTATATCAATTCAATGAAATATTTTTTTTATGATTTACATGTTCTTTCTTTAAATATACATTTAAAATATTTTAAAATCACTATTTAAAGATACATGAACGATTTTATATCTTTAAAGCAGATTAACTTGATATTTAAAATAAAGTGATTTAAATCAGTGATTTTAATCAACTGATTTAAATCACCGCAACCCTGGCTATAAGGTAATTAAAAGGCTGGATTTAAAAATTTTAATTAAACAATATAGGATTCAAAGGAGATTTACGATTTTGGGAAAGTTAGTGACAATGTTTGTAGAAAAAATAAACCGGATGCGGGCATATGGAAATAAAGTATTAAAAAGACTAGGTTTGAAAGAATATTTGCGTTTGTTGGGGAAAGTAAGTGATAATATTTGTTGGAAGAAAACGGAGGCGGGCATACGAAAAAGTATGGATCCCGAGGCGTCTCTTGACCACACTTCTTCTCTCTACCAGGGAATGACGCAGTATTCGAGACAGCCCGTGCAACGCCGGGCCACACAGCTAGTTCTTATAAATACATTGACCAATAGTGCGGGCGCATTATTACCTTCGCACCATCTTAGCACCTTGCATGGAAAAACTCTGTCTGCCGCCTCATGGCAAAGTGCGAGATGAAAATGCAAATTTCAAGGAAAAAGGTTCGAGAGGCCGCCACAATTCTAAAATAAACTCTGTCTATATTGCCTGTAGATTCGTTAGCTCAAAATAATTCGTAACCCAGTAAACAAAAGACTTGCCCACAGTATGTGGAATTCAACATTTACATATTTAAAGAATATTCCAAAATTATCCTTTAGAATAATGAAAGTTTTAAAGTCTACGAAAATATGAAACAAATAGATTCGACACCTTTAACATTATATCAATGAAAGTAGCATAAAATTAGGAACAAACAAAAAAATCTGTAAAAGGAAATTCCAATTTAGGGGAAACTAGGGATTCTAGTTTTAATTTTCTTACATTTCTATAAAATTTTGATAGTTAGCATAATAAAAGGATATAATTTTATGAATGACAGATGCCCTTAGGCTAAATTGATATACCATTTAATCACGTAATAAATATATTTCATGAAATCACCTTTGGTCAAGTATCTTTAACCTTGGGGATACTTGGCCCTAAGCCAGGGATACTTGACCCTACACGCAAAAAATTCTTAAATTTTTTCGATGATTTGGAGGTATGCGAAATTCAGATATTAGACTAAAAGCACTGAATTGAATGAATCTTAATTATCAAAAATATTAATGAAATTAATGTTAAAAATAAAATAATACGACATTTATGTAGGTTATTACACGTAAAGAATAATTTAATCACTGTAAGAAAATGTACGAGCTAGATTAATTTGTTTGGCGATAGATGGAGCCACAGTTCTGCTACAAGCAGAGCCATCTTTGTTCCTAACAAAACGGGACTGCACGCTGAGAGCAGAGCAGCAGCAGCACCGCAGGCAGCCGTCATGTAACCTCTCTAAATGCCTCTGTTGACAGTTCATTCTTGGCGCAGTTAAGCCGCCCAATCTCCCGGTTGTAATTAACGATGACCCGTCTAATTTTCCTTATGGCTCTCTAATTTTTAATCTCTAAATCTTTAACCCGTAACATCTATTCCTTATTAATCTGGCTCATCTAGTAAATATGACTTCATGTAAACTCTCAGCACTCCAATAAATCTTTTTGTGTATATATCTTTCCCCCCTGTAAATTCTCTCTATAGCACTTTAATAAATGTTTTTGTATTTAACTTGAAGTCTACTTATTTATTCTATGTAATATTTTGTCCTAAATTTAATGTAGTAAAAACCCTTAAATCCCCTAGACATAAATCCGAAATACTTACCCCTTAAAGGTAAACTTCCGTGGGCATTTTGTTTACTTAAACAGAATCCCACATTTATAAAACGCAACTGTTATTAAAAAATTCTAGTTAATAAATTAAATTATCTTCTCATTAAATTAGATCTAGTTATTAAATTAAATTGGTTTTGTAACAAATGCGCCTGCGCAATAAGAACAGCGCCACCTATGGCGGTAAGGCGCCGACGCTAAATGACTCAGTTTAGAACTCTGAATTGACGGAGTGAATAATGTAAAATATCTTCATCCTAAAAACATTTGTAATTGTTAGAATTAATGCAAATATGTAGTGTATGTGTGTTAATGTTCGTGCTTAGTGTTTGTAATAAATTTTAAATGTTTCAAAATCTAGCCCTTGTTATTTTGGCTTCCAAATTGGAGCCAGATATTTAGACACACTGCTACAGTTTAAAATTAAATAAACACAATTAAATATTTAATTAATTAAATGATAAATATTATAGCAATTGAACTGGAAACCTAGAAACGTCACTAGCGCAATGAAGAATTGCTGATTTAGGGAAATTAAAAATGGAACATAATAGCATCAAAATTAAAAGAAGGGATTTAAAAAATGTTTCACAAAACAAGAAGATGCAAAAATTAAATTGACTTACTCGGTTCTCCTAGTATTGTAATGCAAACAAAAGCAAAAGAAGAAAGATGTATTCTTCGAGAAAATTCAAACCAGCAAAGAGACGAACTCAACCGAAATGGCGAAATCTTAAAAGAAACCAAACGATAACAAATAGTTCGAGCAAAATATTTTTGATCATTGAATGAATAAGAATTGGTTTTTTCGCAAGCGAGGAAAAAATGTGATAAATAAATTTCCCATCTTTTAAAATTTTATTAAGATAATTATTTGAATTTATCACATTAAAAAGCATACTTTATTTATTAAATAATTAAACTCTTTTTAAATAATTATTCTCTATATTTGAGTTGCCATATAGACTGCAAACTCCAGCACACCAGAAAATTGATCCCAACTATACAATATGCTTTGATCGGCTACGACATCGAAGCTGGAGTAACTTTATGGTGGGGACAAATATCCCTAAATTGACTCTTCCTAAATATAATAAAATTTAAACCACTTAGAATTAAGATACTGCAAAATATCGTATATCAAATTATAGATAGTAGTTAGCTTAAAACTCAGAAATATTTTAATTCATCACATCTTCAACAATAAAATTCCAATCCACTGAGGAATGGAAATAAGAAAATTTACTTTTGAACCAACAAAACATTTTTGCATACACACCATTACGATGGCTTCTCGGATTGGAATAAAATCCCTTCGAATAGATCCTCTATTAAGCTCAAATAAAATTGGCACACACAAATTACCAATTATCTCACAAGCTTAGAAAATTACGTAAGGTCAAGTGGTAGGAAATTTTTCAAAAAAAGCAATCCTACCGTTAAGAGCTCAGAGAAAGATTTAAAAATTGGTTTCAGAAGTTTTTTAACGTATTATCACCTAATAATCATCTCATCTTGTTCACTAAATTTGACATTCGTTTCAGTTCGTTTGATAATGTTTTTTTTAAATGCAGTATTAAAAAAGTGTAGAAAAGAAAACGTCAATATATTTACAACTATCCAGAAGGGTAATTACAGACGCGTGTCATATAAATTCAAGGAGCTCAAATCATTATTTTAATTAATCTTTTCATCATTTCTAACTGTGATGAAGCTGGGTTAGAAAATGGGAGAATTTTATGAAAACTAATTACAAAAATTGTTTAACGTACCATCATCAACTGATTGCCAGTACTTAAAACTTTTTTAAAGACTAAATTTAAAATGCATTCAAATTTTCTCCTATGCACCGAGATTTCCTATTAAAGATTTTTTCACTAACATAGAATTTGAAAGAAAAAAATCAATATCTTTTAAACCAGCCTAACTATAACCGCATATTATTTAAATTCAAAAGGACGCTCATTTCTTCAATGAATCTTTTAATCATTTCTAACTGTAACGAAGACGGATTTAATCAGCTCTAAGAAAGAACAAACGGCTCTTTGCTCTTTTCTGCGAGACTAGGTGCTTCAGAACGGCCAATTAGCGAATACTTTGAGCTGAATTCATTACTCGGATTATATTAAATTCTTAAGGAGTGTCGCCTTTCTTCCTTTATTTGAAGAAAATAATGGAGAGTTTTAATTTGGCTCAAAATTGTATCAAGTTAGCATCAGAGAATTCGCGAGTAATATATGATTTCTGTTTAATACTGAAGAAATTTAATTCCAAAATGAGTTTAAAAACGTCTCATGATGTACAGGAAGTGCCTTTTAATTAAATGCATACATCTCATCAGTGTTAATATAATCAGTGTCAGATTTTCGCATTAAAACTGAAGAAAGCCTCCACACTTCCATTCACGTCTGGTGTAATTATCATGGTTTGATAATTCATGACAATTATACGACTCTTATATTCTTCAAAAAGCAATTCTACAGTTCAAAACTGAAAGTAGGCAAATTGAAAGAAAAGCCAGTACAGCAGTTTTTAACGTATCATCCGCAATCAATTGCCAATACTTATATCTCTTTTTTTCCCACCAAATTAAAAAAATATCATATTCATTTGCTAAGCATATACTTTATTTTTTTTCACAAAAGAGAATTGAAAAGAAAGGAAAAAAAAGACCAATTAGACCATATATTTTAAATCAGCCTTAGTTAGTAACTATAATTTAATAATTTAAATTGAAAAGGGCTTTCGTTACTTTAATTAATCGCTTAATCACTTCTAAAACGGATTTAATAAGGTCTAAGAAAGAGCAAAAGTCTTTTTGCTTTTTTACGAGAAAACAAATGTTTTGCCTTATTAGGGAATATTTTGCTGTACATTCTTTTCCCAGATGAAATAAAATTCTAAATGAGTTTGCAAATAAAAGAAAATGAATGCTTTGATTTCTAGTGGGTTTTGGTTTTGGAGAAGTTGCATATAATGAGCCGTTATCCATTTATTCCTATTTATGCACCTGTGGCACACCGTGCTACGCCATCTTACTCTGATGTATATTAGCCAATATCCGCCTTCGGACATTGGGAATTCCTTTTGTCTAGTGGTTAGGATCTTCGGCTCGGAACCGAAAGGTTCCCGTTTCTATCCCTCCGCCAAAGTGGTGACTCGCGGACAAAGAACAGGCAACAACAACTTTTAGTCCCACTAATAGAGGGCAGCACCAAAGATCAGGTCAATTCCATCTTCTGCTACATTCACCAGATGGCAGCACTACAACTCCTACAGCAACGCATCTCTCCCAATTCAAAGACTATGACACATTTCATAGCACAAAGTCTGTGACGTATTTCACAGCACGCAAAGTCTATGATCATTTCATAACACAAAGTCTGCAAGTGCCTGCGCACCACCAATTTGGGCAGCAATCTGCGCATATGCACGCAGCACATCGCTTCCTTGGTATTCAGATAATATCAAACAAGCTGGGGGTTGCTCCTGTGGCGCACGGTGCTACGTCATCTTACTCTGATGTATATCAGCCAATATCCGCCTTCGGACATTGGAAATTCCTTTAGTCTAGTGGTTAAGATCTTCGGCTCGGAACCGAAAAGTCCCCATTTCTATCCCGCCGCCAAACATCTGTTCGAATGCCGTTGATAGTTTACATAAGATTTTATTAAAGATAAATTAACAGAGATAAATCAAAACGATGACATACAGAAAACGTATAAAGAATGTCTTCTACGAATGTTATTTTTATTCCCATCAATTTCGTTTTCATGGATCTTAAGGAGGCTTTAACAATTTTTGTTTTAACATTCACTACTCGTTTTTGGAAACGTGGAGTTTAAATGGAAGAAGAATAACAATATCTTTTTAACCAGCCTGAAAGGTAACTACAACCGTAAGTAAATCAAATTGAAAAGGACTATCATCACTATTTTAAGTAATCTTTTAGACATTTTTATTTTAATGAATATTTTAATCGGCTCTGAGATGAGCAAAACGCACATTGCCATTTTCTGAGATAATGATGAAAAATTAGAGAACTGTTTAATTCATTTTTCAGATCAAATAGATTTCATAATAAATGATATGCGTAACTTCCTGTATTTGAAGAAAATTAATAAAGGCTTTTAACTTTGACTTCCTTTTAACAAGTTTATTCTCATATATATTGCAAATAATGGATCATTTCCTCTTTATTTGCTTTATATAAAGGTAAAATTTATTTCAGAAAGAATTCGAAATTTGATTATCACAAACTTCCTTTTGATATTAATAAAAGATGTGAAATTAATGCGAAGACAGTCAATGTGAGCATATATGCGTAACAATGAACATTGCCTTTAATAAAAGTCACTTATATTGATGTTTGATTTCGTAATTTCGGTTCGAGTTGCTATTTATTAATTTACTATCAGCACGCGCACGGCGTTGCCCGTGGAATCAGGACTTCAACAAAATGGGGGGGGGAAAATACCCACAATGACACGAAAAAGTTTTGAAAACAAAATCAAATCAAAAGATACACATTATTAATTTTCCTGCTTATTTTTTTTCGCGCTCCAGCACAGAATACCAAAACAGTATTAAAAAATTGCAACGTGAAAATGATTATTATACTTCAAGTAAAATATGCGAGACTGAAACACGTTAGATTCGTCTGGACATCGCAAACAAACAGACACACGCACACAAACATTGCCTTTTATAAGTATAGATATTAAGAAAAGGAAAACCTAGACCGGTAAATTTATATTCTTTAAAATATTTCTTTAATACGATTTGATATTTTTATGTCGTTTTATTATTTTCAATTGCATTATCTCTAATGAGAAAGAAATTTAAACCGAGCGTTCATTAAAGTTTTTTTCCGTATAACTTTTCTTATTCAATTTTGTGAATAGGCCAAAGGGAAAAGAAAAAGATGCTTCAATTCAGGAAAATTATTATTAAAAATAGTGTCGAGAGAAAAAAAATATTTTTCTCTCGACAATGACTCTAATGTAATGACGTCACCTGCCGGAAGGAATCGGATTGTGGAAATGTATGCTGGGAGTGAAAGCATATGACGTCACCTGCCGCGAGGAAGGTCACGCACCAGCCAAGCTTCCTGGGACCGTCCGGAGAAAGTTTCGCTGTCTAATCTCCCTAGCAAAAAAAATCTGTTTGAACTGATCAGGGAAAAATTAATTTAAAAAAAAAACGGAAAACCACATTTTAACCGTTCTTGTTTTAAATCCGACAGAAACATTCTAGTCATAAGCTGAAAAAAAATGAAAATTATTGAGATGTTAGAACGTCAGATGAGAGAATTTGAAGAAATCCTTATTAAAAATTATCATAAAAGTGACTATTTTTCAAATATTTCTCAAAATTCATTGAATTACGTTAGACGTACGAAACAAACTTCATGAGTACGGAAATCGTTTGCTCTTTCCGATGGTGTATCTCTTTTTTTCGTACAATTATCTAAAACCGTTCTATTGAGAAATTAGTGCGAAAAATCACCAAAAACAACACAAAATATTGAATAAAAAATTTCTAGAAACAAATTTAAAATTTGGGCTTCGAGGTGCATTTAGTCACCTTTACTACTACCTGTGTGCAAAATTTCATGGCTGTGAATGCGATAGATTCGTCTGGGCATCGCGCGCAAGCATGCACGCAAACATTTCCTTTTATAAGTATAGATTTATTTTGCAAAAACTTGTTCTAATATGAATTTTAATTTCACGTTTGAATTATTTATTAAATACAAATGTTTTTATGTTATAAACATTTAAATCTGTTTTACTTTTGGAATAAAACCAAATTCCTACCTTTCAAGGACATCCTTTCGGAATATATATGTTTCCAAGTCTCTTATTTATATTATTATTTCTTTCCAAACCAAGAAGGAACGATAAAATTCATCGAAGCGAGATTGCGTTTCGAATTCTTGGAATCAAATTTCAATGACTTTCAAAGAACATGGAATTTAATTCTCTAGTTATTAGATATTTTCTCCAGATTTCAGAAACTAAATAAAGATCGTACATATTCTACCGATTTTATTTGTTTAGGTAAGTGGAAAATTAATTCCTACATCTAGAAGGAACTGCACAAATTCAGCGAAAATAGTGTAACATATTTATGTGGAGATACAAAAATACCTGCATTAAATTCGGTCTTAAATTTTATAAAATTAATCCTTTTAAAATTATCTTGCATTTTTAATCTTCCAGCGGGTGCCCTTACTCAAATTTTACGACATATCCCAGATAGCACGTAAGTTTGCAGCAAGTTTGATTTTGACTTGTCATGGCAAAATTTGACGCGTCAAACTTGAATCGAACTTGTAGCAACTTCGATGTGACAAATAGCGCCACCTCTTTGCAAATCAAACTTGCTGCAATTTTGCAAAACAAGCTTCCTGCAAAGATAGCACAATAAAGAGATAATTATCTTTGTCTCTGTTTTAAAAACATCCGATTTTTAATAGCATCTCCTAGACCGTAATTCTTTTTTATTAATTCAATAAATCAATGATAATTTGTGAAAAAGATAACTTTTTTATAAAAAAGTTTTTTGAAACATTTTCCATCTTTTTACTAAATATATCACTCTCACTTTAACGAAAACTATATCGCCTTTTTCTTAATGTTGAAATTTTAAGGTTTATAAACAAAATTAAATCTAAAAAACAGTCAGTGTTTGTTGAACAATAATAACTAGACATTTTGTCCCATTTTAAAGTAATTACTTTTGAACTCTAATTTCATAATTTATTTTACTAGCAAAACGTAGTTATTAGCAAAAATCGCTCTCTCCTTGACTTCAAATCATATTCTCAACTCAAAAAATTAATGAAATCCAGAAAATAGTTAAAAATAAATCGTATACGAATAGAATCGAACGATGTATTAGCGAAATCTATCTTCTGCTCTCAGAGTTCGACTGGTTCAACGGTTAGCGTCTCCGCTTCGGAACCGGTAGGTCGCGAGTTCTATCCTGGGTTGTGTTTCGTACTCTGTTTTTGCTTTAATTTGCAATGAGTTTGCACGGAAAGTTTGCTGCAAGTTCGTTTCATGGTGTCTTCGGAGCTTTCGTTAACTTGCTGCAAGCTTACTGCAAGCTTGCACTCTTGTCATGACAAATTTGTGGCAAGCTTGCTGCAAACTAAAATTGCTATCTGGGATCGTGCATCGTATTATATATATGTGTGTGTGTGTGTGTGTGTGTATTTTCATTTATAGTTGAATTTAGCGGCTGAGAAGGAAGTGAAATTATGTGTACCATCAGCTGGCACACTACGCCGCAAAGGGTTAAAAGATATAATTTAAATGCTAGAAATATTTTACAAGGCCAAATTCAAGTCATTAGTGCGATCGAAATATGTATTAATGGCCAGAGCTACATTTTAAAGATAGTTCTGCAATACCACTTCCTTAGCAGCAGCTGGCTTAGAGGTTACAGTGATAGTCTCATAAACCATGATGAGAATTCGATTCTCTAGAAGTTTCTCGGTTTGTGTCATTCTAATATTTGCCAGTGTTGCCTTTAGTACAAGGTGCTCAGAAAGGTGGTTTACATACTCTAACCCATAAAAGCCCGATTTTTTAAAAATTGATTTTAAAATGTTTTTTGACTTCCGTTTCTTGAATAAAGCATGGAAAAAATACTTTAAAACATCCTGTTTTGTTTTTAAGTATGGTTTATGGCTAAAAAGCAGTTTATTACCTACTGACAACACTGGGCGTTATTTCAGAAAAAAATTTCATTGATAAAATCCTATAATATTAGACACAGATGAGTTTTAATAAATAATACTACGGATAATGAATTTCTTCCAACATTGTTGAATAAAATATGATGCGATCGGAGTATGTATCAGAGTATATCGAGTGTACAAACAAAGCTAAAAAGATGCAGCCTCAAGTGAAGAACATCAATTCACTTTCATTTTTTTATCAGCACTCATGCTGCCATCTATATGTTGTAAATTGATTTAATAAAAATTTCAGTATTGGCAACAACAGGTATTTGAGCTTCAGTCTTATTCTCAAGATTTTAGAAGACAAAATTGGATATGTTGCTCCTTTACGTTACGGTGTTGCATATCTGCAACGAACCCAAAAAAGCACTGTCTTTTCCACATAAGCTGTGAAAGTCGATTTCATTGGTTGTTGCAATACTGTCACATTCTAGTTAACACAAATTGCTCGTATATTCCCCAACAAATTGCGAAATTGAGTTGATTTTTAAAAACAACGTTTCAGTTGCCATTTAAACTTTTGCTCCTGAAATAATTGCGGAATTTAGTGAAGTTAAAAAAAAAGCGGTCACATTCATTTGTGAGAAATGTGGCGAAGATTTTTGTTATAACAAAATTAAGAACAGTCTTAAAATTTCATCCTAACTGAAATTTTGAATTTTTCATGCCATTTTGCATTTTGTTGCAGAAATGCAAAAAAAAAAAAAAAAACACCAGTTTTTGTCAATAATTTTTTATTTTAATGTGCTAAATATTTAAAATTATTTTTTCACTAATTAGAATGTTGTATTCCAACGTCTGAGTAATTTTTTTTTTCAAATCGGACTTGTTAAGACATAAAAGGTTAAAAGCAACACTGGGCTTTTAAGTGTTAAGGGTAGGTCAGGCGCACCGAAACAAGTCATTTTCGCAATGCAACGAGTGTTCTGAAATGCGAAGGTGATTCGCTACAGGGGACTCTTTATCAGAAATTTTGAGTGATTTTTGCCATTCTAAAATTTTACCATCGTTACGTATTAACAAAATCTAAAATTTTATCAATGTTACGCATTAACAAAATCTAAAATTGTGTCAATGTTACGCATTAACAAAATCCAAAATTTTATCAATGTTACGTATCAACAAAATCTGAAATTTTACCAATGTTACCTATCAACAAAATCTACAATTTTACCAATGTTACATATCAACAAAATCTAAAATTTTACCAATGTTACTTATTAAAAAAATCTAAAATTTTAGTAATGTTATGTCGTATCTTGAAAGCATGTTCAATGATAAGTTAGACATTCACGAGTAGTCCAATCCACTTGATTTGGAAGACAGGATCCCAAATCCATTCGTCAATGTGAAAACCGGATGATAATTGTCGTAGGCAGAGGGAGAATTTGGAATTCCAACGTTGTTGGATTTCCATTCATCCCATTCGGCCATAATATTAAAATACGATCGTTCAAGGCGGGCGATAAATCACCGTTTATAGGAGAGGGGGAATGTGCGTGGGGGTTAGACTGGAGAAATCAAGTCGGGGTGGGTGCTCTCCAAAAAGCGAAAACCCCTCGTGTGGGGGAAAGGGAGAGTAGGTAGAGTAGGGGGATCGTAGCGGCTGGTGGAGCCTCCGTGAATGACCCACCTAAATCGATCGACTTGAATGGGTGGTAAACAAATCGGTCGTTGATCCAAATGGAATAATGCAGTGTTGTCGTGAATACCCAGCTATGCTCTCATATTGTTCGTTTTAATACCCCGAGACTAGCACTTTTGGACGATTTTACACCGGAAAGGGGTGTCAGGCAATAAGTACGATGAGCGCATTTCCGGAGTTCTTTGTTAGATCACGCTAAGTAAAATGTAAACATCTCCCCATCCATTCTTCACTTTCCCCCTATTTTGATGCAACTAATTCCGACTGGCGCATGCGCAAAAGCGTGGAGGGTTTCTGAATCCGAGAATTAACAGTACCTCAGGGCCGAGTTATCAAATAGGCAGCTGAATTAAAGAGTCGACTACTTTTGGCACCAACTTCGTTGACCAATATGTTTTAAACTGTACTTTTACTTGAGAATTTCATTTAAATAGAAGTACTGACTAAATAAAATTACGCGGTTTAAGATTTTAGTTAATAGTAAATGTGGACTGGCGAAACTGGAGGAGAGTTTTAGGATTTACGACTGCAACTTCAATGTGCTTTCTGACTGAAGGAGCTTTGTCGAAAAATATACCGCTTGCTTCTTTGTGGAAAATTGATTTATTTTTTTAAGACTTTAAAATTTAAAATGTAGTATTTTGAATAATCATACATGCTATTATGTGTTTTATATCTTATGTTTTTATTTTTTATCAGAGTTTTGATATTTTTGTTATTTTTATTTGATGCTGATATATAATAAGAATTGATCATTTGTTTTTCGACACTTGCTTTACATTTTGCGCCTATTTAGAACTTCTGTATTTTATGATGTTTCTATTTTACCAGTGGCAGTTAGTCCATTAGGGCTGCAGAGCTACAGTCCTCCCTGAAATTATTTTAAAAACTTGTATTTCCGTTTTCATTCTTATTTTATTACTTTTCCTCTTTGAGAGCTCAATAATGAACGAAAATGGCAAGAAGTAATAGAAAACGTAAAAGGAAGACAGAAAACCAATCAACAAGTAAGAGAGACATAGGCTAGAGCTGCAATGACATTCGCCCCTTGGAAGAATAAAAATTCGCGCACGGAGCACTGCTGAGCGATGATTCGGGAGAAAAATTACGCCTTATCTAAAAAAGATTCTCAAAATTTATGGCTGAGGCCAAAGAAGTTACTGAGATGCAACAAGATTTGCGTAAGGAATGTGGTGATAGAAAGTGACGGAGAGCTCCTAATTATTTTCCTGGTAACCGGATGTTTGTCACTACTCATCATTTGAGTAACGCCGCAAAGGGGCGTACTACTAAGTTTATACCAAAAAGAAATGGACCCTACATCATCCTCACCCAAAAATCACTCACTTCTTATGTAATCGCCAAACCATACAATCCAAATGAACCCGTGGGAACATACCACGCATCAGCACTGAAAGTGTTCAAATAGGACGAAAGTGCGACACCGGTGCACCCCCTTAAGGCGGCAATTAATCTGACGTCCATTCCATTCCATTTGGCCCAAGACTGGTCTTTTTTCCTCCCATTTTAATCGAAAAATAAAGGCACGCCACTCACACTCGTATTTCATTGGAGTGGGAAGAAAATTTTGCAGATAGGGAATAAAATAGGGATTTTCTAGCGTCTGGGGAAAAACGGAGATTTTTCAGCCCACTTGACATATCAACAACAAGATTCATGCACGCGCTGTGTAATTAAAAATTGCACGTTAAACTTATTATTTTTGTTCCTTTGCAGCTAAAAGTCTCATATCACAGATTTATTAATCGATATTTGGGATTAAAAATGTGGTTGTCAATGATTTTAAAAACGTGTTATTAAACTGAACGTACCGTCAGATTTTAATGCGATTCCGTGTGAAAGTTGTGATATTATTTTTAAGGAAGGTATGATGCTGGAAAATATTAATTGTACATGTGATATTGATTTTGAATTAAAATGTTACTTAAAGCAGTTTTTCTTATAGATATTGTGATTTATATTTGAGACATAAGTTATCTTTTTCTGTATATAACTTTTAATTAATAAATAAATTAGCAGTATTCTCTTGTTATGATTGTTTTATCTTGTACAACATATTCAATTTACTACCCTATGTATTTTATTGCTTTCTGAGAAGCTAGTACATTCTTTGAAGAGAAGATTCTATAGAATTTTGTTTTGATGCAACGATTGAAATGAAAATCAACTTTTAGGAACCATTTTTATTCTGTTGACATACTTCTATTCTTGAATGCAGACTTTTTTAAATGTTGTCTTGCTGTTAATGGCCAAAGAAAGGAAAAATTCTATAGTAACTTCAATAGTGGCACAAACTTGTGAATGAAGGATTTGATGAGACAATAAAATTCATTTGAATTTAATTTCAACAATAAAAAGCATTGTTACATGTTGAAAATGAATTTTGTTTTGAAAAGTGCAATGTAAACAATAATGACACATTATTGGCATAGCCAAATATTCAAGTCTTTACTTCTCTCTTCTTACATGGTAAAAAATCTTTCAATAATTCCCATTCAAATAAATTAACTACTTCAACATAAATTAGTTTTGATCTCTGTTAAAAGCTTTTTGGGGAAAGTAGAAACCAGTTATTCGCTGATGAACTAGTTCAATTATTTTTTAGATTGAAATTCACCAAAATTATTTAAAATATATAAAAAAAATTAAATGAAGCCGAGTGCCATAATAAGTCGTTAAGAAAGTAAGCATTATCACTGAACCAGGAACAGAAGAATGATCAACTGTCAATTACTGTTACATGGTTAGGCACGCAGGGTACACTTGTCCCTTTGTGTTCTCTTATATCTTGTGCACAAGCCATTTGAAATTGTGTGATATTGTTCCTGAGTATTTGAAGGACAGGAAAGATTGACCTCTAAACAACAAATGGAATTTAAAATGCAGCGTTTTGAAAACTAATGGGGGACACCTGTATCCCGCGCAACTAATGGAGGGTTAAATGATTTTGAGTTTTTAATTTTGATATTAGCTGATTCCAAATTTAATTTTTTTAATAACAGTCAAGTTCACCTTTTTGAATGATGATCTTGAAGGGTTCTTTAAAGTAGACTATAAGTGAAACTGATAAATGCAAAGACAAAAATGATGCAATACCATAAATATAGTCAATAAGTAAAGTATTGATATATAGTATAAAAATAGTTTAATAAACAAATTTAAGCTAGACAATTTTGAATTGACATTTTTTATGCAAAATCAAATTTTCTATATATGAAGTCTACGAGGAATTGAGAATCTTGGAATAACAACTTTAATTTTTATATAACATGTACAAAACAGAAAATGATGCACTGAAAGCATAAATTATTTTTAATTAATTTTATAAAATACTACAATGACTTGGAATCTGTAAATTCATATATAAAGCAAATTTATTTAGCAGCTTGCTAATTATAACTAACAGTGATAACAACTCTGTTTAGAAGATAATGAAAACTAGTTTGAGCATGTTTATGTGATGCACATACATACATGCCTATTTTTAAAAATGACTGGATTTTCACTAGTTTATGAAACAGGAAGTTTTATTATTTTACTAGATATTATCTAAAAGTTTCAAATTTTTCTAATATCTTAATGATATATTTGTTCTGAATCAAAACACAAGATACGTGTCTTGACTTTGTTATTTCACAGTTACAATTTTTTTCCATTGTTTTGTTGAATATATTCCATATTAAGAACATTCAGCTGGCTTATTTAATAATTTGAGAGCACAAGAATAACTGGCATTTTTGTTAACAATCAAATTGAGCACACTTAAAGAGAAAAATTTTAATAGTGGAGCATGATTCATAATATAGAGTCTGTTCGAAAACTTTTTAGATGATTTTGTTTCTCTGTTGGAAAAATTTGTCTCCATAGAAAAATTTATTTTCAATTACATTTTTGAAATTATACGTTATCATCACCGACATAAAATTTTTGTATTCCATGCAAAATGAGGCTTTTAAAGAAGCGATGGATGGAAGGCTATGGCTTTGCACGTTCCGAAGAGAGTTGTTCTTATTCAGTTATTAAATGACGCTGTGAAAGCCAAGGTTATTCAATATCTTAAGTTATGATAGGTAATATTTTTAATAAAAGAGGAAAAAATTGTACAAGTCTGGTTTCAATTGGAAAAATTGTTCCAAATACGTATCTAAAGGGAAAACCCCCCAAATATTTCGAATATTGCTAAGATGAGATATTTAAAGTTAAAAAGAAAATCCCCCAAGTCAAAGGTTTGTTGCAAAATCATCTCAATATCAACTGTAAACAAATTATTAACGATGGATGGATTCTTAAAAACGCCAAAAAAAACACAATATTCATCGTCTTTCTCCATGTCATATCACTGATGCAAAGTACTCTGCAGAATTCTTTATGAAAAGGCCTTTATGAGGAGAAAAATTGTCAAAATAGGTGAAGTTTGGGTCAATTTAAATGACTGCATGAATAAAGGAACAATTTGTTATCATCGAAGTGGAAAAAAATTCTTAAAACTTGGTTTAAAGAATATACAGAAAGTGTTTCTAAGGATTTATCATTCTTTCTGGTTTCTCATGTAATGGCAAAATAAAAGAGAGTGGGGAAAAATGTCAAAATCAACTCCACATACTATCAGGAATATATTTTAAACCCAATCTTTAAATAAGAAATATCTCCTTATCCACAATGCCAGCAATCAGTAGAACTGCATTAAGACAAAGCAAGCAGCCACACATCACAATCTACTGTTAATTTAATGGATAAATAAAACAGGAATGGCTATTAAGACTGTACCCTTCACTGCTCTTCCTGCTAAATCTACCCTACCTATCAATGTTTGTATCACCCATGAATTTTTGAACATTTAAAAAGCACATTATCCAAACGTCGACCTACCTTTGCAGGCTTTGAAAAGCTGTTCAAGAGGAATGCAACAAAATACCTCTTCCGATACTAAAAAAGACATTATCATGGAAGTTACGATGTAGCAAGATTGATAAAAATAAGGCTTATCAAATTGACTATTTAAAATACAAAAAAAATATGTAAAATAGTTCTGTAGTTACATTTTAAAGAACCAAAAAAATGCATAAGCAGCCTCTGTAGATACAAAGTCTTTGTGAAATGATATAGTTTTTTAAAAGTCAATAAATAAAACTTTTTAAAATAACAAAAAAGGAAGTATTATTTATCGTATAAAATTAGCTGGTGTAGTGAAATTTTAAAAGTCATTTTATCGTATGTGTATATATATATATTCTTTTTATGCTTGGCTGTTAAAAAATATTACATTTGCAATTATTTTCTTTCCAACGTGATTTTGAAACCTTTGCTTTCACAGAATAAAAAAGTAAATAATTTTGAATATGCATTCTCATTCACCATAACGGACAAAAACATTTTTTCTAATTTTAATTGAAAAAAAATTTTCTTGAAAATTTTTACATACAGAAATCTTATGATAAAATTGCCATTGTATTAGGCTAAAGTAATAACAAGCACAATCGAATGACTTTCATATTTCTTAAGAAAATATATTTGAAAGATCCTAAACTAACCAAAGGCAACCAGATTAGGCACTTAAATCATTTTACCTAATTGAATGCAAGACATGTTATTAAAATCACAGTTTGATGTAGGATTTATTCATATAGCCGAGGACAATCGTTTGCTTATTCTTCAATGTCATACTTATTGCATTATATAAAAGCTAGAAATAGTCAATTTATAATTGTATCAACTACCAGTGAGACACTTTATTATATTGTTGTTGTAACCTCTCTCTTTGAGGCATATATTGATGGAATTTTCCAATGTAAAAAAATTCTCAAATTCAGCTCAATAAATGGAATTCCTAGTCAAGAAAGAAAACTCAACTGCAACTATTAATAAAAAAATCTTGTATATTATGTACAATAGTTTTCAGAAAAATATTTCAGGATATTCTGACTAACAAATCTAGCTCTAAATAGTCATGACATACTATAATCATGACAACAGGTTGAAGATATAAGAGTATATAAAAAAATGACCATCTTATTTTTATAAATTAAAGCTGTCCTATACACCAATACTATTAAAAAAATTTTACCAATCAATAACATAAATTATCACAAAATATTTTTACAAAATTGATCCAATTTAAATAAAAATTCTATAAAACAACTGCCAAAACTTTTAAGCAGATGTAAATTTTATTATTTCTAACCTTAGAAAAAGTTTGATCTTGTCCTTTTTAAATATTTACAAAATCTGCAATGTTTCCAAATATACTTCCTAATTTTAGTGCAACATTTAATACAATTCAATAAAATAAAGATATTAAACTGTATAAATTTATTTTGAAGTGTCTCTGTAAAAAGACTTGTAATATTTAAATCTGCAATGTATTTTTTTTTATATCTCTTTAAGAATATTTTGTCAAGAATCTAATCACTTACTTCATAAAACATAATTTAACACTTTCGTGTCTTTCAAATTCATTTAAATCAGAATTTTAATCAAGGTGATTATCCTAAGTATTTTGCACCAGATGCTATTTATTAAATTAATGATATGAATGACACTGAAGATAGAATTGAAATCTTTACTGCTACTTATATAACATTGTAAATCAACCAAGACAGTTCTAGAATAAAAATAATAAATATTTAGCTGCAAAATTATTTATAAAATTCTTTAGTTTTTAGATATGAATTAAAAAACAGAATTTCGCTTAAATTTTTTTTCTGGCTGCATAGTTAAAAATATACAGAAACATAAATAATTTACAAACTTCATGAATTGTCAAAAAATATTTTTATTACATACAAACAATGTTTACAAATTTTTCAACAGATGACAAATTCAGCTTTAAACTCGTATACAAAAAAACTTGTCAGTGCATTTAATTTACTTCAAACCAGAGATCTTAACCTCTGCATGCAGGGATGTGTCGTAGCATAAAGTACATTTCGTTTCAAAATACTACTAGTAAATCACATGCACAAAAAACCATATGTTGAAATTTTTTTTAAATCTGTCACAAAATAAAATAATTAGTTTGTGTTTGCTTTGGTTTTTTTTTTCTTTTGCGAGAACTGGTGGTCTTGCTTTCGCTCAGAATTTCCAATGTCCACTTCTTTGTAGTTTTGGAGCCCCTTTTGTTTATCATTTTTAATTTTGCAATAATTATTAAATAACATATTAGTAGCCAATTTTATTATATGAACTATTATTTTTCAAAAATATATACACAGCTATAAACTGAAAAACCCACAGGTCTTTTGAAATTAACAGTTATTCAACCAATTTATTTAATCACTAAATTACATTAATGTCAAACTTTTAAAAATTCAAGCTCCTACATCCCAGATAGCAATTTTAATTTGCAGCAAGCTTGCCACAAATTTGTCATGACAAGAGTGCAAGTTTGCGACAAATTTGTCGTGACAAGAGTGCAAGCTTGCAGCAAGTTAACGAAAGCTCCGAAGTCACCATGAAACGAACTTGCAGCAAGTTTGCCGTGTCAAACTCATTGCAAATTATAGCAAAAACAGAACACGAACACAACCTGGGATAGAACTCGCGACCTCCCGGTTCCGAAGCGGAGACGCTACCATTGAGCCAGTTGAACTCTGTGAGTAGAAGATAGATTTCACTAATACATCGTTCGATTCGATTCGTATACGATTTATTTTTAACTATTTTCTGGATTTCATTAATTTTTTGAGTTGAGAATATGATTTGAAGTCAAAGAGAGAGCGATTTTCGCTAATAACTACTTTTTGCTAGTAGAATAAATTATGAAATTAGAGTTAAAAGTATTTACTTTAAAATGGGACAAAATGTCTAGTTATTATTGTTCAACAAACACTGACTGTTTTTTAGATTTAATTTTGTTTATAAACGTTAAAATTTCAACATTAAGAAAAAGGCGACATAGTTTTCTTTAAAGTGAGAGTGATATATTTAATAAAAAGATGGAAAATGTTTCAAAAATTTTTTTTATAAAAAAGTTATTTTTTTCACAAATTATCATTGATTTATTGAATTAATAAAAAGAATTACGGTCTAGGAGATGCTATTAAAAATCGGATGTTTTTTAAAACAGAGACAAAGATAATTATCTCTTTATTGTGCTATCTTTGCAGGAAGCTTGTTTTGCAAAATTGCAGCAAGTTTGATTTGCAAAGAGGTGGCGCTACTTGTCACATCGAACTTTCTACAAGTTCGATTCGAGTTTGACGCGTCAAATTTTGCCATGACAAGTCAACGTACGTGCTATCTGGGATTTGACTGAATAATTTTTGAGTTAAAATGTAAATATGTAGAACAATGTTATATGACGAAAACATGACTTGTCTTTTGATGAGAGAATTAATTATTACATTCACTGACCATCAGGCCACTCCAATTCTATGGAAGATGCAATATGGTCTCTTTTTTATCTTCGGTGAGGGCCCTGTGTTCAGTCTCACTGGCTATGCATTCAGCCATAGTTCGCTGTTTCTGAAGTCCACGCAGAGTCTATTTATTTAATTCAAAGAGAATATACTTGAAATCTGTAAATGAAGAATAACAACTCATTAAAATTATATAATTATAAAATTATTCATTACTTAAAAACTACAAAAATAATACCCATATGTCATAAATTAAATTTTAAAATAATTTAAATTTACAATGAGACAAAACTAAGCAAAATACATTGTTTCCTAAATATACTATGTGAATTTTGCACACAATGAATCAAGATAAGTGGATAATACTTTAAAAGATAAATTAAATATACTAAGTAACATTAAAACTATTCTCCAACAATTATTCAGACACACTTTAAAGGATTAAATAAAACTGTTTCACTCACATTTATAGAAAAGAGAATAAGTTTCAATTTATAACAAAAGTTACAGCTTGTACAAGCAACATTTTATAACTTGGAACATTTTAGCAATGTCTCCAAGAAGATTTAAGAATTGCTATCTTTTGAATTTATCATAATAGAAGTAATAAAGTAAGTAATAGTTTAAAAACAATCTTAGAAGAATTCAAATTTAGTAATAACATATAAATTTCTTCTGTCTATTATTAAAAATGAATATAATCTTAGGAGACTCAGCATTAAAAAAAAAAAAAAGTGTCCATAGTTTGAACTTTTAATAAATTCTTTAAAAAACATTACATGGATGACATTTTAAAACATTAATGAATTTTAAAAGCAGATTTTATTTTATGTGAAATGAAAGGTTAAATTATATTTTTTAGTAAATAATCCTACTCGCAGCATTCGATTAAATTGTCATACACTTACTATTCAACTTGGCTAACAAATAAAAACATTGTATTAATGTTATGACTGTACAGCAAAGAAAGCAATTGAAAAACATTCGAAATTATTATTATCACGTAGCTTTAATATCTATAAGAATCATTGAGCTAGGCTTATGAACATGCAGAGTTAAAACATATTCTAGTGATTTAAGGGAAAAATAAATAAATATTTATACACTTACCCTTCTAAAATGCAAGATGACAATCGGTAAAATCTTTCTCCCGACACAACAATCATGGCGGACTTTTCCCCTTCTCAATTCCCTCGGCGCAGAACTTTCGTTCCCCGCACTCTCGGATTTCAGTCCAGACGGAATTCCAAACATGACGATCCGTTTGGATCGTTTCCTCAGATTTGATGGGTTTTTCCGTCTCGCGTTCCAAAAATCCGTGAAGTGAGTGGCCGCCTTTAGAAAACGTGGAAGACCACGAAAGACTTTTACTTCTGGTTCCTCACCGAGACGGTCTGAACCAGAGGGGGAGTCTGTGACAATGACATTTTGTCTCGTCCTCCTGCCGGTAGATGGCGCTGCAAGGTCTTTTGCCAATCAGAAGCAAGATAGAGACAGAATGACTTGAGACTTCGTGCGAGAAGGTGCTTTTACCCAGGGACGGACAAAACTCGACATGCGTAGAGAGTTGAATATTGTAACTTAAATGTAATGTAAGCTTAGTTAATCTAGAATAATTCTATGTGGTATATGTGTGAAAAATAAATTTACTTCAATTCAACTATGGCCCAATTTTATTTTAACCGCCGATTTCACTTCCTGTGAGCTAGACGGATAATGGCGGCTAAAATATTCATTTTCTATTGTTAAAAATCACTCTTCGGAAACAAGTTTGAAGATAATTTTCTAAAATATTATTCAGTTAAAATTTTTAAAAGGAGGGATCAATCATTATTATTAGATGTTTCGTCGAAAAGCTGAACATTGCAGACTTTCAAAAAATTGTAATTTCACAGCTTTCGCTAAATATGAAAAACGCAAGTGTCATTATGTCGGATTTGAACAGTGTTCAAAAAGCCAATACAAGCGAACATTTTTGCAGCACTGCTGGTTTCTGAGCTGCCGAACCGCCACTGTTTTTTCACATTCTGTTAATTTCAGTACTGATATAATGTTTCTTTTGTATTTCTATTGTTATTATTTTTATGAACTCAATATCCCCGCCTTCCAAATCAGTATCTTGCACTTTCTAGATGGTCTGTGTCGGCGTGGGCAAATAAATAGTCTTTATTACTTCCTCCTGCGATTCTCCGATTTATATTACTAACTTGATATTGGCGCATATTTATAATGGTAAATTTTTAACCCTCTGACTTTTATTCTGCGGTTTTCGCGTGTAGGAAGTAAGAAAATTTCTGCTTGAAATTTTTCTGCTGCTTTAGATGGGTTAGCACGTTTTCTACGTACTTAATTTTATCTGATTAATCTTGGACTTATTAAAATTTTTTGATATTCTGGGTTTTGTTGAACATTCACCCTTGGGGAATCCCAATTCTAATCTTTGTTTCTATCCTTCTTATTTTTAAAATTCGATCATTTTACTTTGTATTTTTATTGTTGTTTGACTGACAGAGACTTTTGTGGATTTTATTGTTTTCTGGACTGGTGAGGGTCCAAGGGGTCTGTTTTTAATGCCCCTTTTGTAAGATTTTTAAATAATACCTTATAATTTTTATTATTTTTTTTTTCTTTTTGCTGGTGTATTGTGTTGAGCTTGTACTTGCCTTTTAGTCATTTGGATACACTCTGGGGGCTCCTCTTGTTGAATATTTTTAATGTTGGCTCCAGATCTGGTGATTGAAATCAAACAAAATTGAATTAATTTTTGGTTCTCTTCAAGTGTACTATCGATTGGTGGCGTATTTGGTTGTTTTTTCCCTTTCTCTTTTTGGATATGAGTTTTGGTTTGTTTAATTTACTTTTTTTGTTCCCCCTTTTTTCGCAGTGTTTGTAACGTTCTGCGCTGTGTTTGTGATGCTTTTCTGTGTGTCGGGTGATTTTCACTTTATGTATTTATTATGTATCTTATGTATCTTATTTATTATGCATTTCCCTTGTGTGTTTGATGCTTTATTGTGTGTCGTGTCATTTTCACTTTTTGTATTTCTGATGTATTTCCCTTGTATTTGCGATGCTTTTTGTGTGTCGGGTCATTGTGACTTCTTTTATTTCTTATGTATTTCCCTTGCGTTTTTGATGCTTTACTGTGT